>JBCAUG010119804.1:0-21276 GCA_038406175.1 Haplosyllis leylae | reverse complement strand
CTTAAGCAAGGACAAAGGCTAGAATATTTGCTGAGATTTATTTCCACCTTCCGTTACGGATGAAGGCAGGACACAGAGGGATCAATCTGCGATATAATATAACATAACCCATTTATGACACTTTCAAATTGGACTTCAAATGATGAGAAAGTGAGAATTTTAAAGATTGACGTAAATTTTACCAAGGAACCATCAAGTGCTCAAATTTTTAAAAAGTGCTCTGAACCCCTAGACCAAAAAGATGCTTTCTCCACCAAACCCCTGACATTAAAAATTATGTCAATGGACATAAATCAGATAATGGTCTAAATAAGACAATTGCACTTGCCTGTGGAATATTTTTTTTAAAATTTGTGAAAATTTATTGTTAAAAATCCCAAATACCCTTTGCCATAGAAATTCACTAATGAATTTAACATTTCAAAAATCAGCATTTAATGGCCCAGCAAATGGTCAATTGGTTACATATTTTCAAAAATCTAAAATGGGTCATGTAGAGCACCCTAGGCTACACCTGTGGACTGGATTCCTAATCAAATAAGTGAATGCTAGGTACCCTTTAAACCTTTGCTGATGTGTCAAGAAAGTGAAATTTGAGACTTGATGGTCCAGACACCCCTTAAGTATGTGCACCCCAATCAAATTGACTCATAATGTAGCCTATGTGCCTACCCACCTCAGACTAAATCAAAATATCCAATGGTTGTTGCTCTGTTATTGATATCTGAGAGTCTCTTTTCTGAAAAGTACTCAAACTGCCCTTGAGTCATCATGAATTGACATATTTCATAATTGACTAAAATAGGTCCTAGGATATGTCTTAAGTGTCTTCCAAAGGAAGTGTTCCAACCAATGAAAAATTGCTGATTGCCATGCTATGTGGTGATTTAAGTGTAAATATTAACCACTTACACTAAAGCAACCTAAAAAGCAGGTAGAAGACTTTACAAACACCTATCAGTGTGTATTTCAAAGCTTTTCTGAAAGATGAAGTATATGCTCCCATCATGTCATCGTGCTTTTTACATTTTACACGATAATGTTAATAGGGACATCTTTACTACTCATTTACCAACGATCCCCATTTAATTAATTTTGATACCAAGGGACAAGGTGGAAGTTTCTGCAGAATCGAAACAAAGAAACGCACAGTATCTCTGTGTCTAGAAACCAAATTATGACATCTCGCTGTCGTAAACACTGTGAAATTCATATTGTTCTCCCGGAGTTCAGAATTATCTTCTCGCGCGTTTTGATCAATTCGTCGGATATTCTGACCAAAACTCACAAAGGTTGGGCAACTGATGTTGGATCATTGAATATTTATTGCTTATTTGGAACCTGTCCACATAAAGATGAGGAGTGAATGTTTAATGTATTTATATGGTTCCAAATTGGACCACCATCATTGCAATGACCGTTACATGAGACCACAACTCAAAACTTGATTTGACATGTTTTTTTTTTAGATCAGGGAACAACTGACATTTGCTAACTGTTTTTTCCAGACTAACTGCAGCAACAAGCGCCTTTAGTACTTTTATTAATTAAAACATCAATAGAGTGTACAAGTCTCTTGCATGAATGATGTTATCCTGCTGAGGATTATACATGGTATTCTCTCCATACATGGACTTGTTAGTATATCTTCAGAGTAAAAGCCTCCAAATTCGTGTAGCAACTCAATGTACTGTAACACATTGAAGCGCGGCGGAAAATACCAGAGTCATTTTATTATGTCAATAGGAAAGCCTAGCTTCCACAAATGCAAGGAAGTCCCTGCATGTAAGTCTCAAGTGGCCCTGCTAATACTACATGCAAGTTGATATGTGTATGAGGGGGTACACAACAAGTGAGAGGGGTGTTACAGGGTAGATAACAAGTGAGAGGGGCGCCGGGGGTACACAACACTGAGAGGGGCGTCGGGGGTACACAACAAGTGAGAGGGGCATCGGGGTACACAACAAGTGAGAGGGGCATCGGGGGTACACAACAAGTGAGAGGGGTGTTGAGGGGTACACAACAAATGAGAGGGGCGTCGGGGGTACACAACAAGTGAGAGGGGCGTCGGGGGTACACAACAAGTGAGAGGGGTGTTGGGGGTACACAACAAGTGAGAGGGGTGTTCAGGGGTACACAACAAGTAAGAGTGGTGTGCAGGGGCTTACATGTATCTCCCCAGTATGTAAGGCAACTCAGTATTCAGAGAAGCTTGTAAGTACGACTCAGGTCCTACCGTCTGATTACAGAATGGCAGGACCAAACAATTCCCCAACACTACTTTTACACCAGACAGTAACACGGCGCAAGTAAAGTTACCGAGGTGAGCGACCTCTCTGCCCATCCTTGGGATCGGAGGGGAACACAAAAAAAGCAATGTATGGGGCCGACAAATTGAGTGACCTCTTAAAGCCAACTTCTCAAAGTCCAATCCTGGAGTAAAGGGAAGGGCGCAAAGCTAGTGGTCTCTCAATCAATTTCCCAAAAGGTTGCTAACTTTGCCCACTCATCTTTGAAGTTTACTCCCACTCTCAACTCTGCTTGGCATCGCAGAAATCTCCACGAGACTACAGTTCTGTATTACGTTCCAAACTATTGTGAAACACCAACACTGAATGATACTCAAACTGCTCGTGTAAAGCTGAGCTCTTTGGTTCAGGTAAAACTAACGTGATTGATATTGATACCAAGATTTTGATTAACAACACCCATCCCCAGGAATAGTATCCAATTACTTCAATTATGGACGAACATTTAACTAATTAAAACATTCTATTTGAAGCAGACTTTGATCAGTGAAATATGATGATCATGTGTATAATAGTTAAAGGAAAAGTTACTTTCAACAAAGATTTATGTATATAGTGCATAATTTGTCTGGAGCCTCTTGGCATTGAAATGGTTGCAATTTGTGCTCTTCACAAACGGAATGCATTTCAAATTTACAAAAGACTGATTCGAACTTTTGTCGTCTTCCCTTTTAGTTCTTCACACGTCAGGTGACTAATGGCATTGTTCAAAGTTGTTCTTTTCGTTACAACTAAAAGCATCTACCAAAGCTACTCATTGGTAGCATGACATCTTTTTCGAAATGAAGCAAAGAGACTTCAGTAACTGTCTCATGTAAAGGTGTTGAAGTGAAAGAATCGTGTTACCTTTTCAAAATTCTAAATCAGTGCAAGGTTTTCCTGCTTTCTTTGCGTTTTTGGATGCTTCATTTTTTTTACACAATGAGCTTCATTTTCACTTTTACAATGGAATGCGCACCCTTATTGATTCCGAAACTGACTTCCAGATTTGTGGTGTCGTATATCACAAACGCAAATCAGAAAAAGAAAGTTTATATAATTTTCTTTAAATAATAACGTCATTCACTAGTGTGTGGGGCAGGTTGGCTGAGAGTGCAGATGGTGGAGGAAATTGCAATAACACAACAGTCCTCACAGTGTTACTTTGTCAAAACTCCATGAATGATCAAAACTATTTGCAGCTTCATACCATAGTTACTATGGTATGTCATTGATAACTGTTGTAATGTACTCAACCTAGAAAGTACCATGAAGTCTCTAATGAACAAAAAAATCAAAGCCATGATTTAATGTCCCCTAGCACAACTGGTCAAACCCTTGAGGCCTTATAAGACAATTCAAGATACAAATCACATTACAGCTTGGAACCCTTCTGAGGATGAAGACAAACCCTGACTACACACTGTTTCTAGAGGCACTTCTGAAAATAAAGGACTGCAACTTGGAATATTCTGACCTTGATATTTGTTGTAAATCACCCTGCCAGAAGAAAGTCCGATTCCGACTGGTTTGTAAATGTTTTTTTATGATGGTTGTTAATGAGAATTTTTTCAGCTCAGTCTGAATTTAATGACCAAATATCATCTACAAATGTTTTTCTCGGAGGCAACAATTAAAAACTATGTATGAGCCGGTCAAAATTGGATATTCTTCCTTTAGGGTCTGAGTGTTACACTTGACGATACAACTTCAAAGATCAAATGAAACCATATAATTTTTTCTCAAGTGACATCTCAACAAAATGTTCTTGTAAGGTTTGTCCAGTTCAACCGTTTCTAAGAAACGGTGTTTTGCGTTGTACTCAATTTATGAATGAATGCTAAATGAGAAGAATATTAAATTAACTTTGAAGACTATGAACATTGGACATTTTATGAAAAGTAAAGTATGGTTTAAAGTAAGTTTTCTGGTAAAAATGATTCGAAGAATGTACAATGTTATGTCTAATATAAAAGTTGTTTCACGGGGAATGAGGGGGCTCAAACACAATAAATAGCTTAAACCTTTTTTGTAAATACATCTGTCCGTTTAACAGATGAATTGGTCAGGCATGTGAACTGATCTCCAAGGCAGATATTGAAGGATCATAGTACGCCTGATACTGACAAAGGTTAATTACAACTCGTGTTTATCCGGATTAGTGTCGGAGGAACTGATGAATTAGCATCTACACCGATATACTTGAATCCTGCAAAGTGATACGAAATGTTGAGATAATTTCCTAATCGTTCCGTTTTTGGAGATGAATTCAGTAACAATCGCTGCACATGAAATGTCAAAACTGAAAACAATGGTCTTTATACACTCGTCCAGCAATGTCATAGATGTGAAACGGGCACAATAGAGATTCCACAACGTGCGTGCTCTTCTTCTTCATGCTAATTACTCTTTTAAAAGTTCACAATGCACATTTCCTAGTTAGCATCGTCAATTTCTGGACAAGATCGTTAAATGTCTGAATTAATCACCCTTCTGATGATTTATTTTCATGTCTTATTTGCCTTTGCAAATATCTTCCGATCACATTTGGAATCATGTTCTTGAAAGTTCCAAATTCAAAAAGCGTTGAGAAATGAAATGTAGAGTCACCATAGATATAAATAGAACACGCGTGTGAAAAAACACTCTATGAGAGTCACAAATTAATAAAGATGGTTTTTCATTTGCTTAACTTGACGTTGGAAATTTAACCACAAGGAAAAAATGGCAGTTTTTCAGGTGCACCGTGGAAGAAAAAGTTTAATTGCCATTTAATTACAGACTTTACTTTTTCTTTTGCCAATTGAAAAGCAAAATTATATATAAATAATTTTGTTGCTAAATAATCAAAATTCTGACGACACATTAACATGTTCCTCAACTTCTGTTACTTAAATTTCTAGAACAGAATCCACAAGTAATGTTTTCGAAGTGAAATGATAAAATATTACAAGATTTAGAATAGATCTAATAACAAGATAAATATGATTGTCTTACCTTTGCTGGTAATTTTTCACCAATACCTTACTGTGTTCATAATTATTCAGATGTTATCGCCTCTTGCAACCTACACTTCTGGAAGATTTTAAGGACAATGATGACTTATGAGTCAATTAGTTGATTTTAATTATAAAACATTGACTACTCATACAGTTGGAGACAATTTTAACGCTAATGTGTTTCTTCCAGAGATTACAGTGGTATGTTCCCAAAAAAAGTTTAAAAGTGGTTCCAGAGGAAAGGTTGACCCGTGCACTTGATTTCTAACTGCCTTTACTTCAGTTCTTTGCCACCTCAATCAATCAATTTAATTAGAAAAATCTTTCCGTAGCTGACATATGGTCGCTTCTAAATAATCATCAATAAAATTTTCTATTTTAATATATCTTTTTAATTTTAATTCTTTCCATGTCTACTTGATTGAGCGAATTAATTGCGACATTATGAATTCATACCAGACCATCCCTTGTATGCTTTGATATTCTGTCATTTCCCCACAAAACGCTACAACTTCGCAAGTCATATATCCGCCCACGAAAGTGAAGTGAGACGTACATTGATAGGATTTAACACTGGCAAAGTTGTGACACGAAATGTAAGAAAGATGCTAATACTTTATGGTCTGAGCTTTTAGCAGTGCCATGATCTGAATTAGAATTCCTCGGTCCAACTCACTACGTAACCTACCTGCCAGCAAGTGGGTCTCATCTAGAGCTTCTTTTATTTATATTTTTCTTCTTGCCCAGCGGATTAGACAGTAAACATCGAGGGTGGGGGAAGGGGCATCTATTTCCCTCTGTTTTGGCACGCAGTGCTTCAAGTTCCCGGGATCATTAATCAGAATGAAAATTTTATAAATGCAATTAGGAAGTACTCACTCCTAAAGCAAAAGAAATGACATGATAGGTTTTCACTTGTCAGAACTATTGAAAGGGGCTAGAATCCCAAGTTGTGTGCAATCTTAAGAATGATAAATGTTCAGCCATGATGGACTAACAGGTCTATCAAGCCAATGAGTATAGTGCTTATGAATAATAATTAGGGAAGAGAGGCTGCACCTCTACACAACCTATAAATAGGGTGAGATGCTGAGGCAGCCAAGAACTTGTTATGTTGCTCTCTTTGTGAACACTTGCTGTGGTACTTAGAAGTATCTGGTCATCTAGACTACTTAAGGTTTTGTCTGTAAACAAAGACAACACTTTCCATTAAACCTATGGATGTGTGCCCTGCCAAACAGGAATAGCCTGCCAGAAATGGATGTGTGCCCTGTGCAACAGGAATAGCCTGCCATTAGGACTTACTGGACTTCTTGTGTTGAGAACCTTTTGGATGTGTGCCCTGCCAAACAGGAATAGCCTGCCAGAAATGGATGTGTGCCCTGTGTAACAGGAATAGCCTGCCAAAGAGGAACCTTGACAACATGAGGTGGATTGTGAGCCCTAACTCAGGAATAGCCTGCCACCAGAACTTTTCCTTACCTAGATGACAGAAGTGGACACTGACCTATTTTAGGGAGACCCCACTTCACATATTGTCTGTGGGTTGGAAATAACATTAACAATCTCACTCCTTACCTAGATGATAGAAGTGGACACAGAACCATCTTCACACATTGTCTGTGGGTTGGGGTTGCAGATTACAGTATAAACTCTTTACCTAGTTGATAGAAGTGGATAAACCTTTCTACAGGGAGTACCATCTTCACAAATTGACTGTGGCTTAGAGTGCTGTTCAATGAAAAGGTTTGAGTCAAGTCTCTGGCCTTCCAGGACAAGGAACTGTCCTGCACTTTGGATCTCCAACAAGAAACACTTGACGAAGAGAATAACACATCCTGAACACGGTTTATGGATTCATGGCAGTACAAAGCCACAGAATCTATTGACCACTTTAAGAGAGCATGGTAATATACTGTAACAAAAGCACTACACATTATACTTTGTAAAGGGACTCTGGTGCAAACACTGTGCCATAGTAACTCTAAAATCTGTTGTATGTTATGAGAATTGAAATCTCATATTTCTAAAGAAGGTTATTTCATGTTAGTCTGATGGACAAAGATTGTTACTTGCAGTACTAACAGTTTATCAGCAATAAATTGAGAGTTTTTCACTGCAACCGGACCTATCAATATGATGTGAACCTGGTATATTAAAAATACACAATGAGAAAACCCTTTGTAGTAATGAAGTCAGTTTCAGTGAATTGTCCAGCAGAACACATGGTAAACATTTATATGGACCTTCCTTTGGTAAAAAACTGGCTGATGTCTAATTAGCCCAGAAGAAGAAGTAGCAGGAAAAACTGTCACTATGGAGGCAATGGCAGGTGGTCAGCATGCAGGCAGTGCTTTCCCGTATTCATCTACACTATTGGAATTTCCACCACCAAAACACCGCTTGCATGACAAAAACATAAATGTTTTTGACTTTTAACCTGTGCCCAACTTTGGGACCTGATGAAGCTTTAGTGAGTAAATATCAAATTGTCATATTTACATTAGTATTCATATGTCCATATCCACTTGTCTGCGATTTCTAAATAGCAAAACGACATGCAGACAGTCGGCAGCATGACTGTAAATGTTGTCAATGACTGGAAGAAAAATTCGTGTTGAGTGAATAAACTCATTATACCCTAAAGTAATGTAAAAGTTGACAACATTAAAGCTACAAATTGAAGTTTATGTACCACGTAACTTTTGATTTATGATAGAAATATTGTCAATTAAACCAACTGGAAATGTATTCCCCGAGCACTGCCTGTTGGAAGATGTCCTTTTCAGTATTTATTGCAGTGTTTATTTTAGGTAATGGTAACAAAAGTGCTTTTTACTTAGATTCTTTCAACTCAGAAAAAGCTAAATCGAAATAAGAAAACCATTTAGTATGATTCTTCAATTACATAAATTCACAAAGATCCATTTCAAGAAGATTCTATTGGACAAGGAATAAACTAAATAGATCAAGTTAGACTATCAACAAACTGCAACAGTGATCACAGTCTGAAAATGCATTGCTGAGCACATGCCATAAAACACAATGTATGAAAACAGGAACAACAGTGAAGTTTAAGACTTTGATGAAAAAATAGTTTCAAAGAGACTGAGATATTATAAGATCTTTTCATAATAAATCAATCTCCAATGAAGCTAAATAAGCACAAACATAATATTTCTTCAGGATAAATAAGGTCCTGGTTAATACCTTCAGCAATACCTCATCTTGAAACTAGTCAGTATAAAGGGTAATGACATCAGAGACGAATGATTTATTGTGTTGAATCGAAATGCGGTAAGAATAGTTGTAACACTTCTATCTTGACAAATTATGTGATTATTTAGGTTTAATTACACACATTCATTGTGCTTCTTTTCAGTCGCACTTTATTGCTGAAATGTTGCTAGGTAAAGCTGCTTACTATTTCATTTTCTACCTGATTTCTCCTGACTGTGCCATTCAATCTTAGCTTTGATGTTAAGTCTGCATGTTTGTACCCAAGTGTAATTTAATTCTGTAAATGTTGGTTTTAAGTTATAGCTAACCAATATTCTGTGCTCAAGTGTTGTGCCTAAAATCAGGTTTCTGGGCCTTCTAGAAAGAAGTGATTTTTGTCATGGATATGTTCACAATCAGAACAAACACAATGACATCAGTGTTCAGAATAAATTAAAATCACTTTGTTATACTGGAATTTGGAATTAAACCTGTTTGAATTAACCATATATTATAAGTGTAAAATGATAAATTTGCGGCAAAGGATTTGGCCAAAAATTTGAATTGAGTGGAACTTTGAATTAACTGTGTTTGAATTAAGCATACCCAACATGTGTGTGCAAACCAATAATTTACAGTTCGAAGGCATTTGCACTTTTTTATTTACAGTTTATAATTTAGGATTTTAAGGATGCACAGATTTAAAAGTAACGAAATAGTGTATAAATCCAATGAAATGGTGTATTAAAGTTATGTTTCTTTCGGGGGTATTAAGAACAGTTATGATGCACTTAACAACAGTTATGCACTTAAAGTTTTGGTTTTCCTCTTTGTGATCAACTGTATACATCCCATAACGACTGTTACAGTCGTTCTGAGCTGCTTCTCAGCTTTTTATTAAATTTCACACCTCATTAAGCCAGCTAATGCAAATATCGGGCCTCGTCCAAATTTAGCCAAGAGCAAAGATAGTGTAGTGCATATCGCATTCATAATTTAATTTGCGTCATTTGGATTTTCTAACACAAACAAATTTACATGTTAAAGTTACTTCAACATGCCTAGGAAACAAAAAGAGGGCGTCCTAGAAATATTTCTTACTGCAAAAGTGTGGATCCATAATCTAGTAGGGGCGCTAGGCGGTCATGATCAGGTGAAATTTTCACGAATGGAGAATAGTAACGCCATTAACTGCAAAAAAAATCAGATTTTGCATCGCCCTGTTCTATTACTTTGTATTGTTACGTCAGATAGTACGTTATGCTAATATGTACAAGTTTTCACACCCACAATCTGTTGCACTGTATTTAATTTGGTTAAATTATGTGTTGTGGGTGCGTGGCATATAATTTCAATGATGACTTTCTTCATGTCCAAGGCAAATGGCTCTTCATAGACTTCTGTGTCTTAGTTGTCAAATGGATTTGTCCGATGATCATTAAATTCAAATCAGTTTTAACATTTCAGAATCCAACGGATGTTTGTACAAATCAGAATGCCTTTCAGTCAAAGGCGTACCATCCACATAACACATAGATCACAAAACATTCACAATAGACAGAAAATTAATTTCCTTTTATTTGACCTTGATCTCTAGATGTCCTTGGTCTTAACCTTCCAATGACCTTGACATTCTGTGTAAGTTTTAGCAGAATATGAGTACACAGAAGTAAAGGTTAGTTAAACTACATTATTTCTTTATTTGACCTTGACCTTAACCCTGACCCAATTACCTTGATACTCAAACCTGACCCAGATATGGTCAAGATGTATCTGTGTACTGAAAATCAACTTCCTAGCTCTTGCAGTTCAAAAGTTACAGCCCAAACAGACAGACACATAGATACACAGACAGACACACAGACCTGAGTGAAATTATTACCTATCCGCATACGCGGATGGTAATAACTGTTCAGAAATAGTTGGGTACATCTGTCTGTGGGCCAAGTACTTTGTATTTGAAGAACCCTGAATAATCCTGGCAATATCATACGAAACTGTACAAAAATCACCTTGGAAAAATACATTTACACCTTCAAATCAATTCTTTGGTCAAAATCCAAAATATAAATGCCATAAAGCTCATTACAATAAATTAAACATCTAAATGGCTCATAAGTAACATTTTCAAAAAGAAAGTCCTCATGGGGAAAACTGAACGAGGCATACTGCCCACAGCGTAACCTGGCCTGGGGGGCGGGGGGTTACGCCAGTCCTGGCTTGGGGGGTACCCCAGTTCAGTCTTGGTTGGGGGTTCCCCAGTCCAGTCCTAGCTGGGGGGTACCCCTATCCTGGGGTACTCCCAAGCCAGGACTGGGGTACCCCCTGGAAAGGACATAGGACCAGAGACCTTGGAAATAACCTGGAACTTGGGTACCCCCCCCCCAGAAAGACATGGGACAAGAGACCTAAGAAACAACCTGGGAGTGTGGTACACCCCCTCCTCCAGTAGTGGACAAAGTGAAAAAATTACCTTCGCCGTCCTACGGATGCGGGCGGTAAAAATCCAAAATAGGTGCTACACTTTTCACTTATTATGTTAGTCAGTAAGTGGATACTACATGCCTTTCAACCCTTTGTGAATATATCTCACAGACTTGCATACACACAAGCTCCCTACTAGATGGGTAGGGCGTAGCTGCTGAGTGTCCTCTGTGTTCTAGATAAAAATAGTGAGGCAGAAAGTCACAGTCAAACATTGACTTACTATACATTTTTGTGGATTATTGAAGGAACAATTTACATGATTATGAAATAAATTAAGTGACCATTAGAGGAGTCAGAGTAGATTCAAAAAGAATAGTTTTTAAGTCACAATAAATAATAATATTTTTATTTTCAATTTTGAATCTACTATGGTTTCTCTAATTGTCACTTAATTTTTTTGAAAATCATGTAAAGAGTTCCTTCAATAATCCACAAAAATATGTAGTAAGTCAATGTGTGACTGTTAGTTTCTGCCTCACTATTTTTATCTAGAGCAGCAGCATGTAAAGGACAAATTTTGTTGTGATAAAGTGTACAAGACTGTCTAGGCTGTCTAGGGTTTCAGTGTGTATGCAAGTCTGTGATATATCACCAAAGTGGTACATTGGCACTTGAAAGTCCCCAGTACCGCCCTCAATAGATTACATACATGCCCACTTTAGCCTAACTTGGGTGAAAATTGCTTCATTGAGAAAACTTTCTGAGGGGAGGGGTCTTTTTTGAGAACTCAAGTGGCCCTGAAATCATCATAAATTCACATCTTTCAAAAAGAGGTTTGTTGGACATGCATCTCTATGTGGAAAAAAATGACCAATATCCCTAAAAGTTCCCTAAATGGTTGATGTGAAATCGAAACTCACTCGAAAAAGCATGAGAAAGAAGTATGCTTTAAAAAGCATTCTATATGGCCCCTATTAGGTAATCAACTTTGAGGTCTCACAATTTGGACTTTGGGCCCAGACCACCTCCAAATAAATCGGTTTGTAAGCACTGCTGAAGGCAGAACCTCAAACACGTATCGTTCTTTTCTTTTGCAACTTTGGTAGTGAAATTTGTTAGGATGCAATACAATATTTGTTTCCTGTTTTTCTGCTTCATATCTACAAGTTCGAACCTTAAATAAGAGTTTGTCTTCTCATGACAAAAATAACTTAATTTAAAAAACAGGGGAGACTAAACCAACTGGTAAACTACAATACCACTGCCTTTTCGAAAAGGATTTGGATCTAACCTATTAGTATACTATTTCTCCAGGGAAATGTAATATGATTCAAATTATAACGTACCTGACACTGTTCAGCTTAAACCTTTAACGACGTCATCATCTAAGGTTTTCCTTCCTATTTTAAATCAATTTTCTATTGTCTGCATTAAACATTAAAAACTCAATAAACTCATCTCAAGCAGTTGAAATTTGGCTGTCTGATATTTGCTTCCTGAGATTAATTCTTTAGCGTGGTGCATACGATTTCAAATGGCAGACATGTAAACAAATATTAATTAATTAATTTAGACCTTGACCTGCTTATAATTTAGCCACGTTCGGAAAACAAGTCTTGATAAATTATTATCATTTTTATGTATTTGTAAAAAATGGCGTGTGGATCTTACCCAAATATTTTTCCCGAAAAATAATAATGACAATGAAAGACAAAGTATGACTTTACAGACTCATTTTTTAAATCGACAAGAATAGCACGAGATATTCATAGACATATTCTTGGTTAGAAGCTTCTCGGCAACAACGGTCATACATTGATTATGTCTTTAAGAGGCATGTAGAGTAAGTATTACAATTTGATCACATTTATCTTAAGACATTAAAACAGGAAAAAAGGCAGTTTTGCATCACTCCTTATCAAGATTTTGTCATAGATGCCTGGAAAGGTAATTAATTCGGAAAGTTTTTCATAGCAATAAAACCCTGCCAAGTAACACCAGTTACACCCTGGACACATATGACAATAATGGAGTTTTCCCTAAAAGAAGCGGAATTTTTATTGAATTAAGCGAATTAAGGGAATCTAATAAATCACTGACACATGAATTGGGGTTAAGATCGTCTGTGTTACCTTTGCCTTGCAGGCGCCGTACTCATATCTCTGTCTCTTACACACAAAGTTTCAGGTTCAATTAATATTTTTATTATATTTTAATTACGTGTGTTCAATGACAAAATGTAAACAGTCTTGCTTCATTGAACATTAGCTCCAAAGTTAACTGCTGTCAATTGCAATGCATCTTTATAGTTAGTAGATCGTAAGCATTTAGGGGGACTAAATGAAACTTATATCTTGATGAAGATGCAAATTAAAATTACAAGAATGTTGATTTTTTAAAAATAATTTCAACTGTAGCACTTACATTTTGACATCCGAAATACTGTACAAAATTTCAAAAAGTTCCATTATGCTAAATTTAAGATAACTGGAGATTGCCATTGATTCAAAGACAACTTTGGGGTGTGATTATTCATCAATTGGTTGGTGAATGTTGCTAAAATTTTACAAATATCTTACATAAAACGTTTTCGGGATGACTGCTGCTAAATTTGTAACGTGTATTAAAATAGCTCAAAGTGTTGGCCTGCCAATTTTGTTTGTGAAAAAAACTATTTGATGCTGGCAAAAAAGAGTCCATACACCGACCTACGCGGACTTCTCAGGTCTTTTCTACCCTTAACTGTGGTAAAAGCTAAGTACCTTAATTGCACATTGTAGTCCATTTGCGTACCCTGTAGTAAAACAATACAGTAACTAAATGCGGTAGACAATTGGACCTCAATCCCTTAAGATCTCATGAGTATGAAATACATTGGTAAAATGTGTCCTGATTCATCGCTGGACTCATAAATTCCAAATAGAGTAGATCTAGAGTCCTTGTGTACAAACGTGATATATAGAAACCAAAACTGTCACTCATGGGGAATGGCTAATAGGTAAAAGGAAGAGGACCTCAACCCAGAGACAACCTTGGCTAGGCTTGTGGACTGATATTAGGGAAAATCACCAATACGAATGAGGGATTAAAATCCAATCAACGCATTTTAAGTTCGGTATCCACACATGGCCTGAGATCTAAAATAAACAGACAAAAAACCTAACATAAACTTTCAAGAACTTAAAGAAAACAATGGCTGCCATATTTTGATTTTCAGGTTTCTTTCAGTTCTGCCGAATGTTTTTCATTCAAAAGACCACATTCAGATGAGCTAAAGTTTGATTTGCTTTGTACCTCAATACAAAACAGCGATTTTCATACACCAGGGTGCTTTCCGATTTGTCTAATGGATTGTAAGGTGCGCGTTTGGCGTACCTCTTTACGAGAGTAAAGAGCAGTCGTTGGTTTAACGTAGGTGCGTTTATTCTACTCTGGCCCTATTAGCAGTGCGCTCTATATATACGGGTATCTAGCGGCCTCCTATTGGCCGGTATATTGCGGGTATAGGGTATGGGCGGAACCCTCCCTGTAGGTGTTTAGGCACTGCAGAGCTGAAAATAAGGATCTGAGGCCAGTCGTCAAACCGGACGACCTGACAAAATTTTCACTTGCCCAGATTATTTTTCAACTTGTCCCGATAAATAAATTCAAAAAAAAATTTAATTTCACAACTATATTTATTGCTATCTAGTCACACACACTGCAAAAATAATCATATCTTATGTTATTTTACTATATTTAAAATATTTTTGACTTTTTCCTGAAATTCTTAGTTGTCCATCGGGACGACCAGATCTTAGAATCAGGCTGCCCAGAAAGAAATCTAGTCGTCATTGACGACCGGACGAGTGTTATTTTCAGCTCTGTCTTATCTCCAAGTATGCAACGCTAATGATGATTCCACAAGTATGGGAGACGACAGTACGTCAGTAGGGTCCATCCATTCGATTAGACTGGAGATGATTTCTGAAGGGCCGACATCACAAAAAGCCGTTTATATTAACCTCAAAGATCACTGGGGACAATCACAATACAAATAGCAGAAACATGATCAGAATTCAAGAAGACAATCATAGAAATGCGCTTCCATTTTGAGATCTATTTTTGCAACGCGAGTCAAGAGACGGAAAGAAGGCGGAAAACGTTTAAAATTCCAAACATAACAAGTTCTTTCCCAAGTATTTTCAGTCTTAACTCTATCTTCAGATAGCATTTTGTTGAATGTTTTAAGATGTAGTCTGCCAGTCAACGTACGTCTGCCGACGGCTTTGCAATTACTACTGAGGTGGTGACTTACACAATGGCTTGATGATAAGTCCAACAAACGCAAATACAGATTCGATGCCAAGCAATGGTGGATCCAGAAATATCGTGGGAAGCAAGATGCTTTAAAAAATAAGCGAATTTTCATGGAGCACTTGGTTGCCAGAAATCAAGTTCATCTCATCCTCTATTGAAAAGGAAAAGTGCCAGGTGTTGAAAACATTTTTCCGTTCCCTTCCCACTCCCCCCCCCCCCCCCATTTTCCCCTTAATTGAAAAGTGAAGAAACCATGGAGAACTATGGAGAGGACATCTTGAACCAGGCTTGGCGCGACTCGTTTCTAAACTTTCAGCATGATGTACGAGAACTACTCCCATCTCCTGCATCCATGGAGAGACGTTTCATTAGGTCAAATCAAAAAGTCATCGCAAAACGAAGTGGTTGAGTGCAATTAGGGTCGTTTTGGAGAAAATCGTGCGAGAGTGCGGTGAACGGAGTGCAGGTGAGGACGGACAAATATTGTAAACTCCCGTAAGGAAACCGCAGAGGGGTCCACCTGTGCAGATGGACACTCAGTGATGAACAACAAACTAGGAAAATAGCCTGCATGTTGCACTTGAAAAGGGAAAGATATCCAGGCTTACGAGTTGTCTATTTTACATTTCTTTGTGCTGTAAATGTCTCCAAACTGGTCACGTCCCAGCACTTGACACGAGTGTTGTTGCTATTGAGCACCTGTCAGATTAGAGTGATAAGCTATATATCTGAAATATATCCCACCTTAAATGTGTAACAATAATGGAAATGTAAATATTGTCCTCTGAAAGAAGGTTTACAAGTTCTCATTGTGAGACACCAATTCTCGAGTGATACATTAAAGATTAGGTCATCAGTGCCACAGTGGGATGATTTATATGAGGCTTTTACAGCCTGAGAGTATTTAGCAGGAAGCCATGAAATGATCAATGGCGGTAAACATCTGACAAACACTGGCAGATGAGAAGTAGTAAAAACAGATTGACACCCTAAACATCCTCATCTTGATGGCAAAAATATTGCACAGGTAACGGTAATACTTTGAAGTAGGCATCTTTAGTTGTTCCACAACTTATGCAATTACCTTAACGATCCTCTCACGGAGATGAGTACCTTCTACTCAAACAATCGTTATTCTTCTTTAAACTGTATGTAACTTCCCAAATCACGTGCTTATTATAATGACAAAAAATTGTACACTAGGAACTAGTGAAGAAAAAAGAAAAAATCTAATAAAGCACAGCACTGGGATTTTTCTTTTTTCTTTATTCTCCACAGTAAGAGTTTCCCACATCATGGTATGAGAGGTACGAATTCCACGCGTAAAGTGAGAGTTAACTCTTAATGAGGCTGAACCCAGGGAGTAGCTCATTAGACCTTGTTTATCATCATTAATTAATTAATAGTATCACATGCGGACGGGCCACTGTGTATAAATTTAAGTACACTGTCCAGTGACATCAGCACAATAAATCACAACGGAAAATCAAAATATTGGAGACAATACAACATTTCTTTCAGGTTTCTTTCCCCTGTCCCGACACAAATTTCCAATATTTCTCCTGTAAAATGGTTAAAAGCAGATTTCTTCGTTGGGCAGGGCCGACCTGAGCGCCGACTTTTACGTCTATTTGAAAATCGACACAGCGATAACTTACTACGTGATTTAACTTGGGGTAAATGACATTTGATATTCAACAAATGGACATGAATTAAATACACTTCCAAAGGGAGAGGTTATGTAAACGTAAGCAGGTTTCGATTTAAACACAGCAAGTATCAAATAAATCACTGATGAAAGCGCGTGTTATTCTGCCCGTGGCTTGAACCAAGTCACTACCTAAATAAAGCACCCCTCTGTCAAAATAAGATCACATAACTGCAACACTTGCAACATAATTTAATGCGATATTGGTTCTCTTCTCACATGTAACAGATTCTGTTTTTATCTCTTTGGCTATTAATCTGTTTTTATCTCTTTGGCTATAATAAAGCTTCGCTCATCTCAGGTTTGGAGGATAAAATTTCCATATAATCCAAATGAAATACCGGTACAGCAGCATGCCTCGATTCCAAAGGATCATTTGGGTTAAATATTTGAACAAATCACAAAGTTAACATTTATTATTGACAAAAGTGTCAAATATTATGTCCAATGGTAGTAACACGTGTTTATAATCCGTTGGCCTTTGCACAAAGAATCATATTCATGTTTGGTCATTTGACAGGAATGTTGACAAACTTCTTGTGCAGTTGGACAGTCTAGCTGCCTTCTGTTTGTAGAAATATAAAAATAGTTACTCGCAACAAACACGAGCTGGTAATAAAATCTCTTGTCCGTTTAATGTCATATTTTCGAGGAAGTGTGTTTTCTCTTTAAACTTGATGATGGAGGGTTTTAGAACAAAAGTGTGATCAGCATGTTCACTTTTCTAGGTTCCTGCATTGTGCAGACATAGAAATCAATTTCAATTTAATTTTTTCTCGAAAATAATAACGTAACTTTGATATCCTTTGGTAATGCATGGTAAAAATGTATGGAATGTAAATACGGAATAACATTTCTGATACATAAATAAAGGCAATACATGCTGTGTGCATGTCTGTCTCAGTTTATTCTCCAACAGCGTAAAGTGCAAAAATAATACAGATAATATCTCCACAAAGTCGAGATAAAGTCTATCAGTTCAGGTGTTGAAGAATACATCCTTAAGTAAATAGATCCAATAGTTCAAAACTTACGAGTTCTGGGATGTGAGAAAGAACGTAACTGCCAATTTTGGATTCCGCATCAAGAAGCAGTTAGAACCCAAAGTGGGCAAAATAATTGGTACTAAACCATGACGGTTACACGAAACGGGAGGAGCACAGGAAGGTCTGTTGTCAGTCCTCCCCGAAGTGCTTTGTTCTGTTAATGAGTACATGATGCAAATTTCAGTGCTCTCCCAAGTACAGTAATCTACCGACCCTGTATCATCAGAAAGCACCAAGGAAATTTAGACTTGATAAAGTGCGTAACTCTCACAACGCTGTTGAAATCCACTTCAATTTATGAGCTCCGATTAAAATGATTGTGAGAACATTCGGTTCGCCTTCAACCAAGGTAAACAGATGAAAATTTCTTCATCAAACTGTTTAGCCAAGATTTGTACCGGTACTGATATATTTTAAGGCTTCAGGTTTAAAGGCAAAAAGTTGGAACTGTTTGGACTCTTCGTGGGAAACGCAGGTACGTTAACTGAGAACAAGGCAGTGGACCCTACCGTGTCCACATCTGTAAAGGCGTTCTCAAACTGCGAGAAATATGGGGAAAACTAAGCACAATTCAGTAAATTGGCTGAGAAAATGATTGGAAGAGATCTGATAGTTGGCCTTTACCGTGATGGATTTCTAGCCTCTATCGATGGGTGGTGAGAGAAGTAAAGAAATATATACCTATAGATAAACGGCAAATACTGAAGGGGAAGGAGAGGGGCAGTGTAGATGTTCGCATGTGTCACTACAGATTATTGAATGTGGATGTAATTTGTTGTTATCAACGAATATATTGCATGTAGTGTAACGTAGCTGTCGGGGTGTGAACAAAGATATGCATCTCTCCCCTTTCGATGTTGGAGAAGAAAGGAAACAAATGTCCAATTTTTCAAGTGTGCGCCATTTCAGCAATACATTCATCATATTCTGTCTGGACAAAATTTTTGGGGTAGAAAAGCGATTATTTTTAATGAAACTAGACCAAATCCTTATCTAGTCAAACGTTTTAGGTTATGTTGCATGGATAAGTATCAAACAATGATTAACTACGTAATTATCTATAAAATACTAGAGTTACAGTAACACTTACAATGATGTAAATGTACGAGTACTTACAGACTGGAGTGACGGGTTTGGGTTGTGACTCCTGCGAGTTTGTATGAGAAGGCGCAAGCAGTAGTACTACTACCGAGACGCAGGTGATCCAACCACGTCTTTGTGGCGGCATCGTCCACTTGACAATACTTTCTGGTCCTTCTAATAAAAGTATTGTACACCTTCTTTTTCCTCTTCTTACTCCAGATTTGAAGTCAAGTACATCACTTAACAGTCCAACAAACTACTTGTCTCCATCCACCGTGAAATGTTACAAATAACCTCTGTGAATTGCGTATCAGTCAGCGAAACACAACAGTTTTATGAAGGTTTTTCCAATGTATATATTTGTCTTATTTTTCTGTTTCTTCACGGTTCCTATTTCAAAGATTCACAAAAAAAGCATGTTATGATGTTCTGATTCCATTTCCAAGCTAACCTCCTGTGAGGTCTTTATCCAGAAGCCTTGAAGTAGTTTCCATGCTCTCCAATCACAATGTCAAAATCCAATTATGAGATTTTGTTCTTTTTCCAAACTGCTTCTTCCGCATGCAGAATGAAAACGAAAATGTTCTCCAAACTTTCCTTCGCAAAAAGTTGGCAGTTTTTCGGTAATTAGTGGTTGTTGAAAAAGCGTGTGTCACTCCTGCGGCAGAAGCAACAATTGTGCCATTGAGACATCACACTTCTGTGGAGCGAGTCTACCTGACGGGGCTGCCTGGGGGTGTCGCCTATTTCTCCTTGCTTATCAATCAACAGCGGACTCCATCCAATCACTCCACTTTAACAGGGGTAGCAGCAAAGCCAGTTTGCTTCGCTAGCTGTTCAAAGAAATTCGTCGACGACTACTGCAGCTGCAAAAGAAGTAACGCCAAAAGTGAGAAATGTGATTCTCGTCTTAACTGATACGCGAGACCTAAAGCATAAACACGCTCTGATTGAACAGATAGAAATAAACAAACAAAGAAGACTTTGTGCTCAAAGGATACATACAAAGAAACCTCTTCTTCACGATGCTATTTACTTGATAGATTTAGCAGTTCACACTGCTTAAATCTTGTACACACGTTTTTAAGACAGTGAAACGTACTGTTATTGATCATGAATTTAACTGGAATGTAATCCAAACATTAAGTCCTCACAACACCTGCGACGAGGCTGTGTATTGATTGCGAAGGATCCATCTTCACCACATTAAATCACTATCACTGAGACGGTAACAATTCTCAGACAGTATTTAATAATTCATTAGTTGAAGTCCGCACACTGTACACATTGCTACAGGGTTCGAAGCATGCTGGTGACTGTCACCTCTGACCTTTTGTTTCGTTATTCATTTCTTCCTAGCGCACAAACTCGGAAATGTAATTATTAGCATAAATCATATTATTTATAACCAAAAAGAATGCTTGTTAGCTTTGTGTCTCGCCGCATCTGATTTTGCACTGGTACTAACTATCTTTGAGTGTGTATGCAGGTTGATGGGTCAAAGTTGTGGCACAAGTCAGCTAAATCCGAATGAATATCCAGGTGTTAGTACTTTATTGTTGAGATATCTCTGATTTTCTGACAGTCTTTTTTAAAAGTACTCTAATGACCCTGAAGTCATCATAAATTAACATATTTCTAAAATGATCAAGATAAGTCATAGAATATGTTCTAATGTGTCTTATGTCCAAAATTGACAAAAAAGTTGCAAAAGGAAGTGTCCAAAATTGTTAATGAGAAATTTCAACGTGCCACACCAGTAAGATGGTTTCAGTGTAAACTCAAACACCTAAAATCAAAGCTACCCAGAGTGTCCTGAAACACATATTGGTATTGAAATTTTTGAAATCCAATGTACATTTTGAGTTTCCTCTTAAACTCAATAGGAAACTTGTAATGTTTGGTGCGTACCATATCTGTTTTATAGAATCCTTAACTTATCAAGCTTACAGTTACCACTGAGTAACTATGGTCCACAGAGGACTCGTATGATTTGTACTTCTCATTGTGTTACAAATTATTGAGTGGACTGGTGGGATAACAGTCCCAACCAAGATCATCACGAGATTGGATTTAACTCTTTCGTACGCCAACGTTATTTTTTGTTATTTGTCATTTTTTGCACCATCGTAACACAATGTATCTTTTATGTTCAGATACCAAATGTAAAAAACGTTACAGTACTCTTATCACACCACTGCACAAAA
>JBCAUG010119803.1:0-37407 GCA_038406175.1 Haplosyllis leylae | reverse complement strand
TGGGAGAATGCATATTTGACAGTTAAAAATGCAAGAGCTTCCAGGGCCCTAAGGCGGGCCCTGGACCCCCGCCAATATTGGCTCACTTTCCTCGCCCGACTTCGCTTCGCTACGTTGGCAAAATTTCGGGAAAAAATTGTTGGCCCCCCTCTGTCCCAATCCTGGATCCGCTACTGTTCTCAGTCTATTTAACAGAACAGAAATACATAAACACATCTGAATTCTTTCCCTGATTAAATGAAGTCTCCAATTCTCATGTAAATCAACAAGCATAATGTGACCACTCTGCCCAGTGTATGTTTTCACTTTCACCCACTCAAAAACATCCTAATCTCTTAAAAGCTAAAATCGCTCCACTATTTATTTGAAGTTACATAATGGTTAACTATCAGTGGAAACATTCAAAACCTGTAGAAAATGGAGCATTGTCGAGCACAAGAAGTGTTGTCATTTCACAACCCCAAACCATTTAAATTGTGATAGAATTGATAGACTTGTGAAATCATGAATTTTGAAAACGTTTCCAAACATCTCAAGTTTAAAATGTGACATTTTAAATACTAGGCACTTTGGTGTGCAACATTGTCAATAGTTACAATTGTTATATCTTTTTCAGTCAAGCACTTTTGTATCTACAATTTAAAAAAATTCATTTAAAGTAAAAAAGAAAGAAAAGAATTAGAATTAAAATAGTTTTGGTTTCAATGTGAGTCGTGATGATTTTGACAAATTTACATTGGCGAAAGTATGTCCAGTATGAATACAGTCGGTTTATCCAACAGCCAGTTTCTTTGGTAGCTTATCACTTTGGCTTGCAATTTTCCATTGATGTCGTATCAACTTATGTTGATTTTTCTTTTTATGAAACAACTTTGTACTTGGATTGAATCTGAACGTATCATTTTTCCGATACAAAAATCCGACAGGTTTTGTGTGCTTTGACTTTCACTGCGTATATGTCCTTCAAGTTACAATGTGTTTCAGTGCGAATTCAATGGAGACAACTTCCCATTGAAATTGAGTTCATTTAAATGCATATGTATGTTCCCTCATGGGCAAGGTTTTAACAAAGCATTTATTTGCCTTGTTAATGAAGAGAAGTGTAGCATAGCCATGTGCAGGCAATCAGTCTATCAAATAGTGCGCATCATAACGCATCGCCTCACACAAACTCAGCACAAAGACAATGTCCGCTTACTGCCTTTTGAAGGAGTGAGCGTATGACTAACCCCGAATTAGCCGTTAATAAAATAAACATGGTCCCAATGCGAACATGTTATTTAGTTTAGGAAATGTGCATATTGTGTCTCAAAGAATTACAATTTCCATCCCCCATATAGGTTTATAAATGTATATCTTGAATGGGCCACTTGAACAGTAAATTGGCTCTGATACGGAGTCCTTTATTCGCTCGCTACAATAAAAAGTTTCAAAGCAACTCGCCAGATAGGACAAGTTGATAACGTAGAAGAAGGCGGACCGAGACATGTGACCTCAAACTGAACATCTATCATGAAGATTAGCAAAGAAATTACAATGGAAATAAGGTGCACTTGGTCTTCCCTCCCTCATTCCCCTCCACATAGTCCTCACTAGTGCTAGCTCTTCACCCCCTCCGTTCTCGTCCGCCCTTTAATACCTCCACCCCCCCCCCCCCGTATCCTGATCACTAACTACTCTCTCACTCTCTCTTTCTTTCTCCACTCAGAAAAGAGAGAGTTCTGATCAGTCGAGGCAAAAGTAAAAGTAGCCTTAGGGGAGAACCTGTCTTTATAGGTAGCTCACTGGGCCTGCAAGGTGCGTAGATTTTGGCGCGTCGAGCAACGTTGTGCCTCAAGGACGTTACGTTCTTCTAGCCAGTTGAGCACGGAGCCGCCATGCCCGCGGTCCTTCCAAAGAGTAACACATCTTTTGACTGATCAGAGGGATCTTCTTTACTATAGTATATACTACAAGACTCCTTCATACATTGTGTATTACTCAAGCTTATCATTCCAGTCGAACTATTTTTGCTAGGAGCATTGTTGTTGTTGGATATAGTGTCGAAGCTTGGAGGATTATACAAGTGAAGTGCTTTCACTGCACAAATGATATCTGTCCAGGTGAGCCTGTTTAATGTTATACAAAGCTAGTATTCCTCGCCTTATATGGACTGCGGCTATTTTATTCGCATCGACTGAACATGACAATGGTTGAGATCGGTGACAAATGAAAATTTGGAGCAATTTTATCATATTTGTCTTCATTGTCAGACCTTCAAAATCTACATGGTCTCATGAGAAAAAAGTACAGTAAATGTTTCTTTGGTAGCTTTTTGCCAATATATCTAAGTCTTTTACAAGTAGTATGGTTTTTATTTATTGATTGTATTCCATGAATGGGACATATCAAATTTATACTTGTACACATTTTTTTCTGACCGAAAAGAATAGTTTACTGCCATGTTTATATGGTGAGTTTAGTCTTGCCACAAAATCCGTTTACTTTTCAAAAGAAGTTGATAATAAAAAAGTACCACACCAGACATATTTGGTACTTTTCCTTGAGTTGCTGGATTCAGTCATTAATCTTTTGATGATAAAATAACGTTGATTTTTCACAAGTTAGGAAGGTGTGTGCATTATTCCACACATACATTCAGACGAAGTCTTTTATCCTTTGGAACACGCGGAATTCCTTTTCAGGCTTTTAGGAGATTTGTTATGAACTCAGTGGGGAAGGTGTTTTACTTTTTATTGAGGGTTAGTAGCTATGTAACCCTTGCTTGATGTGACTCTCTTTAGAAACCTGTGGATAGGTGAATGTTTATACACGTTAAAAAGGGTCCTCCTCTCCACATATTCAGGCATAGAGCCAAATAAGAGCCCAAAGGTTATTAATTTTCCACATGTAGATAATACGTGATGAACCAGTCCGGTAATTAGCCAGAGTAATTAAAACAAACAATGAAATGATATTAGTCACGGAGAAAGGAATGTAGATTTACTGTGTACTTGTACTTACAAGATTGAAAACTTAACATCAGAAAGGTGACTAGTTTGTCGCGTCGCGAATAAAGTTCAAGAAAACTTATATCAGTCCCTAGACTACTGAGAAATTATTTTATAATGTAAAGTTTATTGAATAAGTGATGTATGAAATGTGAAATATGATAACATTAACAAATTTACAGACGATATCCTGTGATAAGAACGTAGCTTCGAGCCTGTATTCCGTTATTAAGGTTTATGAAGACATTCCAAAGATTTCACTCTCCACTTGGTTCGTCTACTGCTCTCAATGGTCCTATTCCCGTCCAGGGAGTGAGATCAAGGGAAGGACATGGAGACCTGAGGTCTTCGGGGCTACCCTAAGGCCGCTTCCCCGTGAGTCAGGCCTCTCTAGCCCGATCATCTTCTGCTCGGCCGCTCGCTGTAGTACTCTCCCCGCCCGTCTTGACCCGCTTGCTCCCCATTCACCACCTCCCTGACCAATCGTATCTAGCAGCCCGAACCATCTGGGTGGAAAATAAGGATTTCTGCAGATATTGAGCTTTTTAAGCAAAAAAGATTTCTCATTACCGTGTGTTCCTCATGAGATCTACTGATAAAAGGAAACTGCACTACATGTGTTGTTAGTTGCTCTTAAAGTCCGTGAATATTTGTGAAAATACGTGTTTGTGCATAGTCCACCTGAGATTCCTATGAAGGCAAAATTTCAGTTGCGATCAACGCTGTCTCGTTTTATCATTCGTTTATATGATATATTGGGAAGCATGGTCCATGAAACTAACGATTAGGGGAAAATCAATGTTTTTTTGCCGTATGTGACACATGAAAATATTGATATGATGAAAATAGATCAAGCTGCAAGATGATGCTTTAACTCATTGATTCTTAATTTGCTTGATAAAGTTCCACGAATTCAATGTAAACTGACGTGGAAAAGTGAATCGGCTTCATTGAACAACACTATAAGAACCAATAGATATCGAGAGAAATTATGACTCAAAGGAAAACAATGGATTCCAAAGAAGGGCTCAATTTCACCAATTTTGTAATCAGTGCTACTTTATTCCATTGGAAATGGACTTGAGATCACATAATCATTTCTCTGGACTTTGAACGGCCCGCATTCCATGCTTTAAGAGCTTAACTCACAATGGTCTGGAAGGTCTCAGCTAGGGCACCTTCATTCATTAAGTAAATGTGCAGTTATTCAACAGAAAATTATATTCTCTTCATCAAAAGAAAGATTTAAAATTTTAAAACTTATTTTGATCTGACTGAATTTAATAAATAGCAGTCATTCTTTGAAAGGATTGAAGATATTGCTTTGAAGAGAAAAATGCTCGGCATTCATTACAAGTGGCCATGTAGTTCTGAAACTAAAATAGGAAAAGGGTTTAAGCAAGACATGGAATTCTTATGGTTGCTGTTTCAGCTGCAGTGTAAGAAGGGATTTAACAAGGAACATTATCAAAACCTTCTGTCTCTCCCTGCAACCTGCAGCAGGCTGGCTTTGTTCTCCACTAAAAGGCACATCCACCTTCTCTTCATTTGGTCCGTGGCTCATCTAGGCCCGGTTAAACATTTAAACACACACAGAGGTTTCCATGAATAATACAGAAATCACAGCTCCTGTACGTTTAAAGAGAAGTGATATCTTATCAATATGAAAAGAGAAGCTCATTAAATTCTCAACCCTCAATCACAGTTCCATATGCACATCCTGCCAGTGAACGCTTAATGTGTCCACCTATTTGCCTGACTCTTTTAACTCAACATTACAGAACTTTCTGCTTATGATTCCGTTGATAATTACAATCCCACATCGCAGGCATTTTCGCTCATTAATGAAAGGTATGGACGCCTTGGGTTGAACAGAAAGAAGTGAAAAGGAGGGGACTAGAACCTTGTAACAGCCTCCCGGCCAATCAGAGTGTGTCTCGCCAGAGGCGAAATGGAAAGTGGGTTATCAGAGTCAGAAAGTCGTACGCTCATTGGCTGTTGTGTTCACAATGATTAGAAAGTGCTGCCACCTACGAAGTCTATGACATTGCTCCTCAATCTATTATATGAAATCATACCCTAAGGCTCTCTTGCATAGACAACATTGACTTTTTGCTCTGATTTCATCGAGTTGCAGTCAAAAGGACTATATTTAATAGATCATATGTGGAGACCTATTTTTCAAACGTGACTTAGCCTTTATTTCTCAACTTGATAAAGGAAAAGCTTGAAACAATTGGAAAGGTCTACAGAAGCCACTATTTTATAAAAAAAGGTTTTCAGTGAACTCTGTAAAACCTCGGGAATACCTGTAAAAGGTACAGAACAGTGGAGTTCATACTCTAGGGTATGGCCCAGTTGAGCCCTATTCTGCCTGCAGAGGAACATCACAACTCCGGAGGACATCACATCACGAAGCTGGGGGACACGGTCAACGGGATCCATCCCGTTCACAAACGGGCAAACATGCCTTCCGCTTTTGGCTTGGTCGAATCTGAGGTCTGAATACAACTTCTTTATCCTTTTTATATTTATTTGGCAGCAAAGGTTAAAATATGTTGATTGTCATTTGACAGCTCCTGTGCAAGTGCTTTATTGATAGTTTTGTGTATTGTGTTTAGAATTGTCTATGCCCCCAAAGCATTATCATCTCCATTCATTTTTCTTTACATGGTTTGAAAACTTGCCCCTGGGTGATTTTCGAGTTGAGCTGTCGGTTGGGTTGTGTGGTGCGGTGCGCTCAGTCAGTGTAGACCCATTGAAAGGCGGTGGTGTATTATCGAACGCAGTTAGTTAGAGCTAGGCTGTCACAGTGGCAACTTCTGCTTCTCAGGGTTTTTGTAAAATCTGACAGATGGGCAACTGTTATCTATCCTGTTAGGAGATTATACCAAACAATGTCATTAGAAACATGTGCTCACTCTTTTTTTATCAATGACATTTCCAATTTATACAAGTGCTTATAAGATAATTATACCTTGTATGGAAGGGTAGACGATACCTAAGCGAGCCACTGTCATCATTGCACAGGATTCAAATCTCCGGGCCACACAAATTGAGTAAAGCTTTCTCTGCAGTGGAAATTGATAGGAATTGAACGCGGAATCAGTTTGTGGACAGGAAAGAGAGGTTTAAAGCAGGAGCGGAGAAGCTTCCATCACTTTCCCTGACGGAACTTTCAGTAGATATTTGGATGTAACACCTTACATCAGTGCATGCAACTGCTTGCTGACGTTTTTGGCGCAAATTTTACATCATTGTTATCTATGTTTCTACTTTAAAATGTTGACTAAAAAGTCATAAATGTCACACTCACGAGGCTTCTCACTCTAGTCATTTGGCCAATTTTGCCGTTTAACTAAGAAAGTATCTGTAGCTTTGGAGAACCGAACAATGCTATTACCAATGGAGGTATGTTCTTTTATTTAATTTAAAATTGTTTGCAAAAAAATCTATTTGGTCGACCCGTTCAACAAAGCGGCCGAGAGACTCGGAGTAACTGTTTTGAATCCAGCTTACTATAGATGTAGTTGTTTATGTATAATGTTCTGGTAGAAACCATGGAAACGTATGGACCTGGGGCAATATTTAGGAGATGTGAAGGAAAGTTCTGGATAAGATCCATCCAGTTCCTTTTCTTCGTCGCTACAGATCACTTCTGAAAGAAACGTTTCGAGAAATTTAGATTTGTATTTTGAAACTCTGGAATTTCTAAATGATGGAATAGTACATTTAAAAAAGGGAGTCAACCTGTCAAAACCCAAAACTACAAACTTATGTTTTCAAGTGCGATAGAAACTGGTCTAGATACATGAAATTGTTGTTGAATAATAGAATTATTATACCATCGCAGAGGTGAGGTACACTGACATAACATAACATACTTGTAACACTGGATAATTGTGTAGCAATGGTTCATTTATTTCAATACAGCGTAAGTACCTGTAACTATTTCAATGGATGTTGCCAAATTGTGAAGCGATGGAAAATTTCATTCAGCTATTTGTGTTTTTCTTATTTGTAGGAGCGTCGGGACCTGGTCGCGACCCACGGTCCACTCGACCAGCTCAATGCGAGCGCTGCCAGCGGATTCTCGCACACAAACCGACTTCGTCACACCCCAACCACGGACTTCCAACCCCCGTATTTCCCCCCGCCGTACATGCAACCAACTCCCGATGCATTCTCGCATCACAATCCCCTTCACCCACAGGACCCGTACGGACACATCAACCACTACAACACATCCCAGCACCAGTACGTCAACCCGTCCGATCGTCACCATCTTCTCGGCAACGACCCGCTCAATATCCAGCGTAGTTTCCCGTCGGCCTACGACACGAGGCGCAATGACTACGGCGTGCCCGTCTCTCGCCCCGAGGTGCTCATTCCTCACGGCCGACACAATGATCTGGACGCCCACGGCCTTCTCAACATCCCAAACCCTGGACTGGGAGGCATGGAAGAGCCAACGGTAAGTGTCCAGTTTACTTTGAAATTGTTGTCTGACTATTAAAAAATAATAGTATTCACTTGTTTTCCGATCACCACGACACATGACTACTTAGTGTAAAAAAAAAAGGAGATATAAATGGACACATATTTCATGATGTGAGACGAAATATTCTCATTTGTTTCAAAAATTATGAAATTAAATTCAAAAGTTGGGGACATTAAATGAATTGTTGGATTTAGGTACAGTTGTCTGGGTTAAGTTGCAGTAAATAAATGCAATTTGCAATATGAGCTGGTGGTCATTGAACGAGACGGAGGGTCGATCTATCAGGGTGAAATGTCAGCTCTAATTCCTAAACTCACAACTTGTACAGTACAAGCTCGTGAAAATCATTTTGGTCTGGGATAACTGGCAACTTGATACGTTTGAAGAAATAAAGAGGAACTAAATATTCTCCAGAAAAAATACAACAAATCTGTAACTTTAGGCAGATTGTCTCACAACTAGTTTTGTTGAAGTGACAGATGGAGTTAAGATGAAAATAAAAACTGAATGTGAAAATTCCTTTTCTTTCAAAAAATATCCTAAATTTTTCTTTTTTGCACCCCAGAAATGCAAAAACATTTTGGAATAAAATTGTCAAACAGCTGTTGTGAGTTAAAAAGTTGTGAGATTAGGGCGGCATTTAGTCTCAAAGTTGAGATTAAGAACCCAGAAAATGATGCGTTTGATGTATAGCAAAATAACAGGGTAGCTGGTTGCCCTGCCAACCTCCCCAGAGACGACCCTCCGCGTTCCTACACTAGCAACACGTCGTGCGTCAGTGATCACGGACCTCAAAAACGTTATGTAGGTGACAAATTGTCCTCTGTATCAAGAAAAATCCACATCATTTGTCTGCAGGATTGTTCTGGGCTGTCATTTTCATGAGGCCTAATGAATGCGTAGCATGGCTTTTTCATTAGGTAAGGATCCTGGTTCAAATAGCTACATTCTGAGGTTTTTCCATTGTTCTCTTCGAAATACCAGGATCTGCGTTTGTCACAAATATTTGTTTTGACCAACAATATGCAGATGTCATCGTTTATCAAAATTATAGGTCTTTTATGTAATTTAATACATCTCTTTCCAAGGTGATCTCTGATACCAAATTCACGTTAGACGTAAAGTTGTGCAAAATGTTTCAAATATCCTCTTTCTATTTGGACAAAATTGTACAAGCTCCTGGTGATCAATTCTGTTATTTTTTATCGAGTTTGTGACAAACACTCTCCAGGCCACATGCTGTGAAATTTAGCTACAAAAATACAAGAGTGTATTGCCATGGTTACGGTTTTTGTAACTCGTCCAATTGTCATACGTTGAATAAGTTTTCAAGTGTTTTTTGTGTTCGCTGTCATGCCAGACTCCAGCATACAATCCTGTTCTACCTCATTTCCTCTCCCAACAGAGCATCGAGCAAAGCCATTCAGAATCTTGTTTTCTTTGGAGGCATGTTCATAAAAATGGGAAAATATGTTATATAGCATTGACCATAAGTTGCTCAAAGGCTGGCAGATGAAATGTGTTGTTAGGAGCAAATTGTTCGGCAGAAATCGATGTTGCTGGTTCTGTGTGTGCGAAGTGTGGCAGTCCATTTTATGCTTATTCCACTTTGTCAAGTTAATCATTCGCAAGAAAGCCCTTTTCATATTTTTACTTCCAGCACACCAGACTGATTTTTCTCAAAATAAGCCTTCTCCTTTCTTTAGAAGTCCTCAGCAAAAGCACAACCAACAGCTGTAGCATTTATCTCCCGCTTCCATTCATAAACCTTGCATCATGGGGGCAAGAAATTCTTTTTTATAATGCGTTTCAGAGCAGAAAGTGAAGAAAGTTTGCAATAGACTGTGTTTGTCGTTTTGAAAAAAACTAGTTGGGTACCTGTGATTCTTGGGGAGATAAACACTAGGGTCTGTAAGGACCTCACTTAACTCGTGTACTTTTAACATGCTGGGAGTGCCCTTGTAACCTACAATAACATCTGAAGTCCCCTGCTACTTACCAACCTAATTTTCCCAGTGGTAAAACTGTTAAAATTACAACAGAAGTTAGAATCATAAACTTTCAAGTTGCATCATTTTCTCTGCAGGAGTATGACTTGTTGAAACTTCTGTCAATACAGAGTAGAGGCACAAAGTATATTTAGCCACTATGATTATGCTAGATCGGCATGGGTATTCTACGTCAACAAAATAATTGCATAACTTTCTATTTCATTTTGAAATTATTTATATTTGGCAAGTTATCGCATTTCAAAATTGGCTAAAATAGAAAATTTGAAAGTTGCAATAGAATTGGTGGCCCATGGTGTCAAATGATCTCAAGATCAATATTAAAACAGTGAACAGAGATCAATAAAATTGAATTCAAGTATATGTTCATGATTCCAGCCAACGTGATGTACTGTGAAGTTAACAGATAGATGTGAGTTAATGTGATTATAAAGTGTATAATGAGGATTATTAGCGGAGTGGTGAGAAGCACCAACAACAGGGAATCACTAATCTGTCTGCAGCTGTAATAATCTAATCCATTTAGCGTGTGTATGATAATTAACCCTCTGAGTCCCAGCAGGGTTCCTTCCCCGTAACCCCCTTCCAAACTTCTTTCAATTTACAGCTGCATATAGTCCAGTTAAGAACATTTGACTTGATCACTGGGCAAAGCAATAAGTCATTGGTTGGTAAAAAGTATGTGCCCGAGAAAAAAGTGACAATAAAATGCAAATACTCGTGCACATTTCTTCGACCAATTTCAACACAAACTTTAATTTGAAAAAAGGTTAATCAAAACCAACGACTATTTGTTTCATAGAATTCACCTTTTTCTTGCGACCTTTTCACAAAGAAATTAAAAACACGCTGTTGGGTTCATTTTTTCTGAAAATTTGATGTGAAAAACATTTTGCTTCAAAGTATATTACATGTTAACGGAGGATTAGTGGGGGATATGCCACGTTTCACTTTCGAGCAGCAACTATTGTAGTTACTGTTTATCTTCTCAGTGTGTAACTGTCCAAAAGAAAAGATAATTGTGCATGGTACTCTATGTTAAAAATAGCCTTTTTTTTCCAAATTACATCTCTCACTTGGGCACGTGTTTACTTTTTTGTACAATGGGAAATTCCTGGTTAACGGCATGAGAGCTTCTGCATCGTCTCAGTTTCTGATTTTCACACAACAAAGAAATGGCTGACATTTTTGTGTACGTTTATTCAGATATGACATTACACGTTTCGTGTAGCAGCGTTCTCGAAAGCTTGTTAGGAGGGACAACATTTCCCAGACACAACTGGCCTTTCATCCCCCAGTGTACTAAGTGAAATAGGGTATCATCAATTTATTTATATGTCATAATATTTACTCCCAGACCTTTTCTCAATCACTGAGCAAAGTAGTCGGCAATTAAGTGCGCTAGAAGAGAACGTATTAAATGTCCTAGGGATCAAACACTCTTATCTGTGTCGCAGGTAATGAACATTCGATATTCTATGAGTTCTAAAGGTCCACCTTGTTGTGGTCCACTCATGGGCAAACCTTGTTTGTTTTTGGTTAATCATAGGCAATTAGGGGTCTGGTATCAAGGGGATTGTTTGTTGCCATGCAGTGAGTAAATGGGGACTCCTACTGGGGGCTCATGCCACCATAGTTCACTAGACGGACCCATGGGAGTGCTGCAGGCCAAGGCGTAGATGTCCAGCCCTGACCCAACCCCTTCATGCTGTCCCCTTTCCATTATCAACAACAAAATTCCTTGATCATTGAAAAATAAATCTGATAAGGATTAATAAGGTCTGTATTTTCAATCAAATTAGCCGAAGTAAGCTCAATTCAAAAACATCCAACACCCCAGAAATGATTCCTTCAAATACCAACATGGTTAAGGCAGCTGAAATGTTGACTAAGGACTAAGACTAAAATTGAGACTGATTTGAAATTAAGCTGAAAATGAGCATGTAAGAACATTTTGACAACTGTTTCTTTTCTTGTTATAAACAATGCCAGATTACTTTTAAAGAAGTTTTCAGTCATTACCAATTCTTCCAGTGGTTGGAGGCATTACACGAAGAAAGCTTTTTTGCTAAATAGTCAGAAGCTCAACATTTAAAGCTTCAGTGACAGACTGAAACATGTGAAAATCTGACGATTTTTAAGTGACTAATGATTGTAAAGCTTTGAGTGGAATTATTAAACAATGGATTGAATACAGAAGGTGGCTCATTATAGGGAATCAGCAATGCTGATGAAGTCAGTGTTAACTGCAGTGGCTTTAACCTCCATTTGAGTGTTAACCATTAGTCCAAGTGTGATGAGAATCACAATTAAAACCACAGTCCATTGTCTCATTAACATCAAGCTTCATTACAAAGGCTAAATATCTAAATTATAGTCTTTACTGCACTACCATTCTACATTCAGCAAGTAATGAATCTTACACCATTAGATTTAATTACTTTGAAGTCCGAAAATTAAGATCTTAGCTATGAATACCATATTATTATGGTGGCATTTTCTAAATTAATTGGACCTAAAGCACATGGACAAACAGAGCTATGGATTGAGTTAAATAATTGTTGAGGTGCCTAATACATGTAGTTAATTTTTTCCGATAGCAAAGATGGTCCAAAGTAGGCAACATTGCCATTACCACGTCGTATTTTATAAGATCTACATATGTCAGTCATACAAGAGTGAGAATTGTGCTTCGGAAACACATCAGTGATATATTGGCGTACATTGTTAGGATAATGTTTATTGTGTTTTCTGTCATTTGGCATACAGAAAAGTGAGATTATATCATGCCCATAAATTCAGCATAAACTTTTTCTGCGTCGTGTCTCTGACCTGCATCTTTTGCTTAGTGTCGAAAAAGTTAGACAAGTTAGACATCACAGAGAAAGGAGTTTTGGATTTATTCCAGAGGCGAATTGGGTCATGTTGCTGTTACCAAATCAGAATCTTTTGCCAGGTTTGGTAAACTTGTTTTCGTACCGTCCTATCTGCACGTAGATCTCTTGATCTTAGTAGCAGAAACAGAAATTGTAATTTATTTCACTTCTTAAAAATATGACATCTACATGTTGGTACAAAATCGATAATAAATTACACTGGTAAAGTACGACATACATGTACACGAAAAGTAAATTAGGTATCAACAATAACGTAAATGCATTAGAGCAGGGGTACTCCTCGTCAAATGATCTCCTGTGAGACTAAAAGAGAACCAGCGAGCTGAACTATCAACCAGAAAGATCTACATGGACAGATTTGGCCAGCACTCCATTACAGGTCACAAAGGCAGCCACCTTTTTCACGTACAGGTCAAATTCCTGGGGTATTTGCAAGTCCAGGGTTGATTTGGGGGAGTACACGCCTGTCTGAACAATCACAATGTCCACAACACCATGCACTGCAATTAAATGAGATTTTGATCATGCATAAACATCGACCCTAAGACACCATTACAATCAAATACTAGAAATTCTTTTCAAACGAGGACTGATAAATGCAAACTTCGTACACCTCCCATCAAGATCCTAGCCCCTTGATAAGGCCAATATTGCAGTTATTATTCACTTGAAAATGAATTGTGAAATGAATAGTTTGTATATCATTGGGACCTCCAGACAAAGGGGTAAAGAGTTTAGGTACACTTGTGTTAACTAGCCGTGGTTAATCGCATACACATACCAAATATATACAACAACTAAATACGAATGTGATGCCATTTTCCTTTTGTTGTGAATAAAATCAGTAATATTTGTGTCAGTCTGGTCCGTACAACAATGTCATATTCAGCACAGACAGATAAAATAACATCCTCGCGCACAAAAATTCTCACTCAATTTAGAATGAGAGATGCAAAGCTCGAACAGTAGCAAAGTCCTAGAGAAAATATTGGCCCCATGCCACTGAGGTGACACCATATTTTGATTTGTTTACTCTGTGTACAGAGATGAAAGGAGCAAATATGTTGGATATTTTGAGAATAAACTTTTGCAGAAAATTGCAAAATGGCTACTGGTACATGAAGTAATTGTCACCACACACAATTCTGCAGCATGTCTATTTTAGATTTGCATTTGAATCCCGCAGTGGAAAAGTATGAATGAAAACCAGATTTATTTTCTGAGTCTGAGATGGTATCTGAAAGTAACAAAAAAATCACCGTTTTGGTCCTGGGTCTGCATACTTTCACCTATTCAGCCTTTTCATATAAATTCAGACCGTCTGTCATTACAGTTGGGTATAAGGATGTATTTGGTTTGTCGAATGCTTACCATGAGAAACCATTAACCAATGATAAAGTTGATCTTAGTAATTAATGGGGTTCAATGACATCAATTCAGAAAACCTTAAGAAAGAGTTTTTAACACCAAAGTCAATATTTTTAAATGGGTTGTAATTTAGTACTGATGGACGAAAGAATAACTTATTTAAATCTGAAGTGGTTGCATAGTGGCACACTATTGCATTTAAGTGCCTTCCCTTTTAAGGTTTATGACAAGACATGTCAAATTATATTGAAATGTGCATTGTTATCATTATTTGCAATGCAAATAACATTTGCTTACATAATAAAATTTACCTTATTTCCTGATCTGCTACGACAGAAAACTTTACATTAAAACAAACAGTGCAATTCCTGAAGCTCTACCAATAGAGCACAAAAGGCGTTTTTGTGGGGTGCATTTCATGAAGCTGATATTTGAGAAATAGATTTTTTCAAAACCCGATTTTTGAATTTTTAGAAAATTGTTTGGATGTCAAAAATCAATGTGCGTGTAGCGTGTGTTCGGTGTTTTGATACGACACTTGTACCCCATATTTAACGTTTCATCCCTGTTTTTCTGCCACATTAACTTTGGTATTTCAAAGTACACCCAAACATGTACTTAAATATAGGCCTAGTAATAAGTATTTATTTATAAGAATCAATGAGCATGATGTGTATCTTCGCTTCGTTACATAACTGCGGGGCTTAATTGGGAGCATTTGAAAGAGAAGCAGAATAATATTCACAGCCAACATGGTGTTAACCGACCTTCAGCTCAGCTGTTGACAATACAACTTTTACTTTCTCCGTCCAATTTGCAGAGAATCCCTTAACTCTCGTTCTCTCTAATTAGCCGCTGGGCTCAACTTTGAAAGGAAATCTATGGTTATGTCAAGGTGTGAAGACTACATGTCCTGCCTACCCTAATTATAGCATCCTGACCTCAAATATGAGAAAACCTCAACATCAGTGACAAAAAAATGTGTATTAAACTTTTGAATCTTCAGGAAAATGAACTTCAAGAATTTATGTTAATCGCTATAACACTGCTTCAAGTTGGTCAAAAATGCATTGAACGAAATTGCTCAGAAAATGTGATGATTAATTCTTTACAGGTAGTATGTAAGAGTCGTGAAAGAGATTCCTGGAAAAGCTACTTAAACTGAATATAAAAGTCTCCAAATGTGTCATTCGTATGCTGTGGAAAATGTGTGAAAATATCGAAATAAGTCAATATTGAACGTAGTCTGTGCATCTGACTGATCGAGTGTGTATCAATGAATCACAAGCCGAGGAGACGGAGACGGGGATGGGAATAAAGGGAGAGTGTTATTATCAATAGTGCAATGAAGGAAATGTAATTAGAAACGATTGTTTGCTGAGGACTGAGCAATACAAGATGGTAAATAATTTATTAGCAGGGTTTAAGCGCACAGTGAGAAAGAACTTTGATTTCTTTTGCTACAAGTCGCTTTGCTGTCTGTGATGCGGACGTTTGCAGTGGGAAAACGAATCTCAAGAAATTAGTTCAACGGCTTTAGTCTGCGAATTGCAGTAAATATTTTTTTCCATGTACAAAAACATATGTCGAAATAGAATAATTAATGTTAAGGTAAAAGGGATTAGAACATTCAGATCCACAATCATCAACTGTGAATAGTCGACCCGGGCCTTTCTAGAATTATTAATAGAAAGAAATCAAGATGTCATATCTTCCTCAGAAGCCAGTTGATTTTCAAATTAAAACTCAAATTCAACTGTAAGGTACTACAAAACTATCTGGACTGTGTATGGTTATCTCATTTAAAAAGAGTCGTGCTGTAATTTCCATAATTTGAAAGCCTGTGCAAATATTGCCAGTTCCATATTTTGGTGGTACTAATGAGGCTAATCTGCAGCAGGATTATCCAGTGATCAGGCGGGATTAAAGGATCTGATCTGAGAATATGGATAAAGCACAGTCACCGGATCAGGTTGCCAGCGTTCTCAACAAGCTGCAGTCACCAATAATTGTGTAACACCTTACTTCACAAAAAGGATGCCGTCAAGCATCGAACTTGATTACGAAAGACAAAGACTAATTTCTGAAGCTGACTTTGCAGAGGTTTAGAAAACATTTATCACATAAATTAAGACCATGCATTAAAAGATGAAAACTAAATTTCACCAATTATGAAAGTTTAAATATGCACGATATTCTTAAAACAATGGCATCAATAATATCATGTCCAAAAGCAACTGAGTGCTCAACCACAATAAACTGTCCATTATCAGTTTTGTTTTGTCTGTGTGAATCACAGGCAACTAAATCAATTGTCAGGTCTCATCAGCATTCTAACCTCGTGGGTTTGACATGACAGCCATAGAAATGCTTTGACTACCATTTACAGCCAAAGTTTTCACTTTGCTTGCCAGAAACAGATCAAGCTTCATTCTGTTTTTTGGACGCTTTTCAAGTTTTGCACACATGAAAAGCTACTTAGTTTGCATTTATTTTTCGACAATAACAGTCAGTGTCTTTTGCGTCATGAATCATTCTTTGGTTTTTTCCTAATTGCTCAGCTTGCCATATGCAGACAGCTTGTGTATTTCCCCCTAATTTGTTCAAACCACATAGTTCTTGTCCGCCATATTGGAAAAGGGCACGTGCATTCACGGCGGGGTACCTGGCCACCCACAAGTACAATGGGTTTATTGTTTCATTCCATTCTCTGTCCTTGTCACACTCTTTGTGTATAAAATTTCACAATCCAATTTATCAATTTTTCCATTTTCAGTCCTGCCCTATACCATTAACTTCCGACACTTGTGACTTCAAATCAAACTCTTTCGTTTTTTACATTTCGCGTACAAAGATGAGTGGAAAGATACAAAGAATCTTAGATATTCTTCAGATATTTTGATTACTCACTATCAGGATTATGAAGAAACAATGGTTCTGATTAGTGAAAAACCGTTGAACTCATCCAAATTCAACTTCAGGATCAGACACACAACACACATGTAAATTGTACGTATTCACCCTATATCACCTACCCCTCCCTCACCTCACGGTTGGTATACACACCCCTCCTCCTTTTCTACAGCCTCCCAGCTGATGGAATCCCTTTCATCTCTGCTCATGTGTACACCAAAATCAAAATCATCCAAATCATACACTCCACACCTCTCATAATTTCTTATAATTTCACATCGACATCTTCCAGTTATGTAAATGTCTGGATGCGACCCAGCAGTGAGGTACCATCTGAGAAAATAGCAATTGTTATTGGGTGAAGATTGTACCAACAGATAGCATTGAGCAGAGATGAGTTTTGGTTTTTATTCTACAGAGTTGTTTAAGTAAGGCTTATTGCAGGGAAACTTCATCTACAAGCTGTGTCGTCAAAAGTTTTCACCCATGAGTTTTTTTCCACAACTTGATCCCCTCCAGCTCAAATTCTTTTTTACATGAAATATCTGCATACCAATTTAACAACCAGAAATGAAGAATATTTAAGGATTTCTTTTCATGTCTATGATGATCAGATGTACAACAGTAAAAATAGGGTTGTTTTATATTATCATACGATAGTTGTAACTATTTAGTAATGCTCTGATACCTCCTTGCAGATTACACCTCAAATGTCAGATGTTATTATATTAACTTGCCTTTGGTAAAACGACCAAGATTCAAGGATATTTATGTTTTACAAGATAGCGAGAATTTCCTCTTTTCCACTTTTTCTGATCAGAATATCTATTTATTTTGTGACTTTGTCGCATGACTTTGTCAGGTTCATGAATACAGCTTGGTCTGAACCAAGAGGTAACAGTACAAGCTCTTTGGTCTGAACAAGAAACAATGAAGTACATAAGATGAACAAAAAGGACTACTGAAACCCGTGTCAAATTCTGGTCTGAATCTTTTCTACTCGGTGAAACAAGCAAATTAAGTTGTCAATTACGACCTAATTACTAAACCAGGGTTATTCTAACAGATTATTTAGTTACCAAATTAATTCTTAAGACAAGTGTAAGCCCAGAATTAATGAGAATAAATTCGAACCCATGTAATGTCATGGCCATGAAACACAGAAAATGATGCTAGTTGTAAAGGCAGTGACATGAGTGGAGCCATGCAGTGATACTGTAATGTATATAATAATTGGTGGACAATGGGTGTAGAGTTACACCGGAGCCCAGAGTGCGAGAAATAATGAAGCTGATTTACACGAGAGGTGTGCGATGCAATGGCCAGAGATTCAGTGTTAATTGGACAGGACAGCTAGAGAAACGGGGATGTCAAAGAAATTTGATAGAACAGGGGACATGCAATCGTGAATTTTACGGAAAAAATAGATGGTGACAAGAAATTTCTAAACTATGGTGGCACTGTGGTGTAGACTATTTTCTAATATTTAAAATAATTTTAACGGTTTTCTTTCTTTTGTTTCTTACAGGCGGGAATGGATGAATCAGGTATCTACAGTCATGGAGACCACAACTCTGTCATCAAAAGAGGTAAGACATACACATTCAAAACAATCACTTGTAAAAGTTCCGAAGCTGTTGTGCTCGTTGTTTGTTTCACAAAATTGATGGAATTGAAAGTTTGAGTGCTCACACACGTCCTTCAGTTCCAATGAAGGAATAAATTGGTGACAAGACAGTAAAACCAAGGCTAATATTAGGTATTTTCACATTTGAACATTTTGTCCTTGGTAGTTCTATTACCCACTTCCCAATCTGAAGCTTTATATTCCAGACTAATGAAAACTAATTGGAAATTAGAACTTAATTCGTAAATAAGGATAGATGCAAAAACAACAAAGGCTCATTAGTTTCTGAGAAAACCAGGAAAGCAGGTTGTACATAGAGGAGAAGGGAAGTCCGCGCCTGAGACCCACAGCTCATTGTTACAAGGTGTTGGTTCATGCTTTGTTCAGGAGTTCCTCATTACCAATCAGTTAGACCTGCTCCCTGCACTGCTACAAGTGTGGCTGATCAATGCCCCCACTCCTGTAACAATCTGGCAGAAACACCTCTCAAAGCTCAATTACTCTGCTTAACAGGCACATTTAGCCATCAAACTCCATCCACACGATTCTCAAAACTCCTTTTGTCGTGTGACCCCATTGTTTGTGGTGCAATTTATCTCTATCATCAATAATAGGAAGGTGAAACTTACTTGTACAAATCCTTCACATTCCTAACTTTTTGAAATGTTGTAGAATAGTACACAGGTTCATGTACCTATTTGGTTAATGATACGTGGAGACACACAGTGACCTAGAAATTGCAATCATAACTAACTACAGTGCGATAGGGAGATAGATCAGTGAAGCAGGAGAGAGTTTTGCGGCTACAGTCACGTTCTGAGCCACTTACTGTACCAGCTCGAGTTGTCAGCTTATCTACGGACCTGGGTCTCCTCTCTCCCTTCCATTGATGTGAGCAATGAAATTTCTCTGGAAACTAGACTCCAGTCAGAGGACTTTGAAATTGAGTTTGTAGTCAATACAGGTGTGGCATATTGCACATACAAAGAAATAAAATTACTAAATAACTACCGTGTTGATGGCAGGATAGGAACATTGAAGTTTTCAATGTTAGAATAAAAACAACAAAGGAAAAGTGAATGGACATTGTAAAATTGACAAGAACTTGATGACCTTAAGACTCATATCTTGTCCAAGTTTGTGAGTAGTCAGCGTCCAATTAACACGTTGTCCTCTGCAGTCACATGGATCATTAACTCACCCGCTGATTGGTTGTCCTCTGACCTCTCTTGGCTCCGGTGAGGAATCCCAAATCACCAAGAATCAGACAAGAAAACACAATTTTGTCACGTTTAGCTGCTGATAATGCCAGTTATGATCAAGACTAGGCTGTGAGATGGAGAACAAATTCCCATCAGATGCTGAGGTGTCTATTTCTGTCTAAAAACACGTCAGATGAGAGTAAATCAACATAAAATTAAAGTTCCAAGAGTTTATAAGTTGATTGATTTGTATGTTTTGAAGACTTTAGGCTTTCTGTCAATTGTTTCTTTACATGAAACAAAATAGATCTATTCCACAAAGAAAGAAATAGGTGGCTATTTCTAAATGAAGTCACTTTCAAAGTGCAATGCCATTAGTCTACTTCATGTTGATATTTATACTAAGCCTTGCATGCAGAAAGAGACTGGAGATTTATCTATCTGATATTTCCATTTGAGTTAAGGAAGTCACATGTTCTGCCTGGAGCGAGATAGGTACGTCATGGAAAATGGTCGTCGCCATGACAGTTTCCCTCTGAGTGGTGGAGGTGGCTTTGCCTCACTGCCATGTGCCTTCACATGCTAAATGTATGCCTGCAGGCCAAGCTACCCACAATCACAATACTCCGACACCTTAAACACTTTTAGTTGAACAATTCTTTCAGCGCACAGACCCACTGCCCTTTGACTAGTGTGTGCTAAATTCAGTTCCCTGCTCCAGGCAAGACTTTACCATAAAAGGCTAATCACATGGTAGTTTGTTACGTAGATAGAGATGTGTTTGTCAGTCTAAATGCTTCTCTTTGCCATCTGTTTTGGTACACAAAAATCCCCACCAAATCTATTTCAGATAGTAGCAATTATTGCAAGTGTTTGTCTTTTCAACTATTGTGTCTCTTAGCAATAAATGTTTTGTGAAAAGATAAATTTAGAAGAAAACAGTTAAAAGTGTTTTGTGATGAATGATTTAGTTCATTTAGCTATCCTCTAAAATTCTGTGGAAATATCTTTCTGTCCTCACATGTGTGCTTCAAAAGCATAAATGGGGTTCTTTTGTTTTCAAAAATTCGGTTAACACTGAAAGAAGACCACTGGCGTTAAGTGCATGTCAGTGGATGGAAAGGAACTACTACCTTATGTTATTATATCCAGTCTCAAAGTACAGAGCAGCCACAACATTAATCTTGACAGAAATGAGAAATAAGTTAATGAGGAGATGACTTTCTTATTCGTAGAATTAAGTGCAAAATTACTTCCAACGAGAGTGCTGCAGACATCTAAATTCATTGTACCTTTGCTTTTCCCTTCTCTGTGAACCTTTTCCCTAGCAAGTAGGGTTCTACGTGTATCTGGTTTAATCATTTCTACAGTTTTATTGTTGGAGGTTTGATCCGCAAAACAGGCCCATTGCTCTACTCGTTCTTGCTCAAGAAATAAGTGGATGTGACAGCCGTGTCTGCCTTTCGCCATCATTTAAAGTAATTTCTTCCTTTGTTCAAATGAAATTTATACCACATTTTCATTTCCCAGCCGAGCGCAATCCAATCAGGGACATTTGTGCTGATAACTGTGGACTTTGCGATATTGAGCTACAGAGACGGATCCACATTTACAAATTGTTTCCTTTTTCAGAAACACGCGGAATTCCCTAATCTCAAAAGTTTCATCTATCACCGTCTCTATTCAAGATTTGTCATACTTTAATACTCGATGTACACGATGCCATTTTTGTAGACGTTACACAATAACAATAGTATTTTCAAAATGCACTCGCCTTCTTGACTGTTTAATCAAAAGTCCACAATACAGTTCAAAATGTAGCATCACTTTCGTGATACGACGCGAATGATAATCAAACAAAGGTTGATTCATTGTGAGAAGTCTGTGTATCAATTTCTTTTGTAACGTAATTTTAAGGAGAATTCACTCCATTTTACCACTAGTGTAGACAATAAGAAGGATATATTAGATTGTGATATCTTGCAAAATGTAAGAAAACCATTCGTATTATAAAGAGAAATCCATTTGCGTTTTCAAAAATTAGTCTTCGTCACATAAAAAAACAACAACAATGTGGTTAGATCTCCTGGATCCATCTCTACAGAAAATAGCCTTCTCCAATTCGGGCTTCATTTTCTTCAGTGCGGTTTTGCTAAATGACTGGAGACAGGTGGACGGGATTGTTCTACGGCAAATCACTAGTAAATAGCTAAACCAATTAGTAGCAATGATTAAGAGTTGTAATGTAATCCACTGATTGGACATGTGTACGGTTACAGATACAGCATGTCCGTAGATGGATACGTTACCTTCATCTAACAGGAAAAGTAGCCCATAAACAAGGTTGATGGCCACATAATTAGGCCAATGCTAATAAGTAGCGACGTACTTGGACAACTGTACAGTATGTACTTTCTGACAAATCAGTTTTACTCAAATTTAAATCCATGTCGGTGGACTGAGTACAAGTAGAACGTCGCACTTTTTATTCTCAATATGGAAAGTTTAAATTAGAACTTGTTTCTTTAATATCTTGAACTGAAGTACATGTTGTGCATGAAAGAGTGCTCACGAAACATACACAACAACATTCTGACAACATTTTGAATTCGTAAAAGGTGAGATGATGTTTTCTCTCTTTTCAACACATAGCAGATGACAGATATTCACAGATAATTGTGAGTGTTGATTCCTCCTCTTGCAAAACATAACCCTTCACATCACAATCCATAGTGTTTAATTCACGAAGTGGAATGATTTCCAACGATTTCTTTCCTTCAAAGCAGCAGTTTTAAAGCAGTTAGATGGCGTAGTATGAGAATTAAGGGAAAACGTAAAGAGCAGATCAAAAGCTTCCTGAATGGGAAGGGCAACATTTGACAGTTCCAACATTTGTTTCCAGAAAGAAGACTTTGCTACTATTTAACTGTATGGTTTCACACAGTGCGCACAAATTTTAAAATAATCTAGTTTTCAATTATTTATTTCTATTTCTGCCAATTAGAATCAGTGGGTTGATTTCTGACTGAAACAGAATTACAAATTTTTCTCGAAATGTAAGAATGCTGATCAAATCCGATGGTTTCATACGTAAATACTCCTGACATTAAAAGGAGAAAGTGGGAGACATCGTATTGATAATCTCTTTTATTTTGTTTAAATTCTGCACTCATCAAAACCAGGCTTAATCTGAAATTCAAATATCTCGACTCAGAGCTGAGATGCAATTTGGGTAAAAAATCACATTACTCACAAAGCATATTGAATATTCCCCGGAAAAATCGTTATATTTGAGTGGTGCTACTATGATTAAGTTCTTTCTTTCTTCCAAATTGATACAGTGTTGGAAAAGTATCTAGAAGTGGTGGCACAACATTGTGTCACCAAAAAAGGAAATGTTTTCGTTTTTTGAAAATGACTGTTTTAACATTAAAACACAAGAACAGTAATGGAACTTAGGGTCCGTTTACAAGTGACAGTAATGTTTGGGCCGAAATCGCGTAATGTCAATTTTGTTGTTGAAGATCTACACTATCTGGCAAACAAGATATAAACTGGCCGTGATATATCTGTGACAATACATAAAGATCATTTTTTGAAACAAAAGAATTTCATAGATACAGATCTATTTCTAGATCTTTTGTTTACCAGGTGATAATCTTTTGATGTTTTGCCCATTGAAGGACTATTTTCTGTGATCAGACCATCACTTCTAAAAGTTGATTTACATAAAACCATTTGACAATGCGAGGCAGATACAGATTTGTTCTGAGCAGTAATTGAAGCTGCCTCGCAACGACAATGGTAATTACAGTCAGAATTACACCCTATTCCAGCTCATTGTAACTCTCCAGGTCCAAGACAATAAAAGCTGCGATGTAAAGTTAAAAGGCAATCATTTAAGCAGCATTCCTCGGGGACAGGAAACTCTGCGTTGGTATGCAATTCGCACATGAAGCATTTATTTCAATTTAGTTGACTAAATGATCCGCTGGGAGTGTCTCCGATTTGAAAGTTTGACAATACTTCGATGAACGCTTAGAAATTTAGGACATCTGGCAAGTCTATTTCAAAAGTGTTTAACTTGAATGGTTTTATTTTCCTCAGAAATAAAAAAGAACACATGCAAGACGAATAAACTGAAAAGTATTATAATCAAATATAATCTTGTTGTAAAAATATCCTCCCGAGTTTAAAGTCTTAAAATCTCTTCTTTTGGTCGATCAGTGTCAGCAGAATGCTACACACCATAAAACGAAAAAGCGAGTTTTATGTTTAAAAACCCGATCAACTCGCTGGATCAATACGACAAACAATAGAAGTGAAGTTGACCTTGACGGATCAATGCAGATACAAGTAGGATTCAGTTAGGCGGCCAAGGTCTGTTGACGGAGCCAGTTACTTTGAAGCTGTTGTCATATTTTGCGCCTCGGGGCGTAGCTTCGCTGCCTGCCCGGCCAGCTTTTCGTGGCCCCCCTTCTCGAACTGTGGCGTACCGTACTTTACGTTGGCTTCACACAATCATTTTTCAAGGCAACGGGGGCTGAATGATTGTAGGATCCATGGTCGTTTATCAAACATGTAGATGGGTGTAAGGGAGTTGTGCATCAAATCGAAGGCTTTCAGGAACAGAACAAACCTACCAATTTGCCAGCAATAAAGTGTGAATGAGTTAAGGTCCCTATCCACCAATGCTGCATTCTCAAAAGAAAGCAAGAGAATCTCTTAAAATGGGTTGGCATCGACAAATTCTGGCTTCGAAACATGTTTCTTTCTTCGAGACATTTTGCCATTGTCGGAAGGAAATTCTATATTACGTAGAAACTATGACTAATTTAATAGAAAATAGAATTGGTCACACATTTGTTTCATTCAGTTGAAAACCTGATCTCTCTCACTTAGTTGGATTTGGACTAACATTCTATCCTCGAGAGAGAACATTTCAACCTTAAAAACTGTTTCAGGGAGTAACGTTTCTTGTTGCTAAAATTAACTGCGCCGTCCCTAACACAGACGCGAGATGCCTTTCTGAAATGGGGACTCGCAGAAACAGCATTCTGCAATCAGACACAGGAAAATGTACCGTGTAACGCTTCACGTCTAAACCATTAGGCACACACAACGCACAAATAGACCCCTCCATTCATACAAAGGTTTTATTTACGGCTACCCATCAATTGTATTGATCACTGTTAAATGCACACTCAATGTTACTATTTTCCACCACAGTCAATTGGAATTTAAAGGGTTTTGTGATCGAGCTGGGAGTGGATGGATCAGTCTAAGTCTATGCTTGAGACTAGGAATTGTGGGAACAAAACTGCTCTGTCGTGAGATTCAATTTTGTAATGCTGGGAAATATGGCTTGGTGTTCGTCTCTAATTTGAAAGTTCAAGCAAGATCTTGCCACCATGTTCCTGAACCTTACATATTTCCTAAAGACACTATGAATGTGAACAACTTCATTTGAACAACCCCTCAATATCTTCACACAAATCCACATACTAAGGTCGTGATTCATACAGATAGGTACTTGAAATTTTGTCGGCTTCGTGTAAATGGTTGATCCATTGAATAGCTCGGATTTGTTCTGTCTTCGTCACCTAATGCCCAAATGGTTCTTGAGTAGTTTGTATCATGGATGGAAATTACTGACATCATATTGATGGAAACTTGATGTACATGTAAGCTGCTTGTCACCGTCTAATTTCATTGTGTAGCCTATGTGACTGTTAGGGAAAGATTTAAGCATGGGAAAGGGTAGTGGGGCAGAGATGGGAGGGTCTGTAACTGGTTAATGTAGCTATGGATTGATCTGGACCCATCCATCCATCTTTCAGATCCAGGCCAGTAGCAACATGGATCAGCAGGACATGTCACTATAATCCAATCATCCTTTCTTTGTTCGCACATTTTTGCAGCATAAATGCCACAAAATCAATCGTGAAACCATCAGACATCTTAAGGTACACATTTTATGACATCCTGGATTAGAATAATTGTATTAAAGATGAAAGATAACATAAGGCTTTGGCAAATTTGGCAATTTAGTTTAGCTTACGAGATGAAGAACTTGTTCTAAGCAGTTCAGCCGTCTTTTTCAAGCTACAACAAAATCATTACACTATTTGTTCCAGGAAAATTAAAAGAACACAGCATATGGTCCATAATATCGACCTTGTGACATGAACAATGCCATTAACATGATTATAATAACCATAATACTAAACCGTTATCAAACCCAGTCACAGGTTGTAGCACACATTCAGTAGTTGCTTAAAAATTGGCTTTTCCAGCTGAAAATTAACTTTCTCGAGTTAAATTTCCTAAATGGATTTTAGAGCGTAATCTGATGCTACTAGAGTAATAACCTTCTATCAGAAGTGATATTGGGTTACCACAAAAGTGTCAAGTCGATTATGACACAAGAAATTCATAAATTCATAGCTGCTGCAAAGTGATAAGCCTCCAACTCCAGAAGCCACATTAAACACAGCGGCCTCTCAGTGGCTTGTTAGCGGGGTGAAGATGGATTCTACCCTGACTGATAGCTATCACGCAGACAGGACCATATGCCCCATCAAAACCATTTGTACAAATTAAGCAGCTTCGTGATTGGTTTTATCAGCAATGCTAATTGGATAAAGTGGATAAAGCGCCCAAATGAGCAGCTGAGATGTGTTTCTCCGCTCTTTTCGACCCGTGGGTACAGGTGCCACGACTTCCCAATTGTACTCAATCATCGAGCACTTTGTCCTATTGCGTGTTTTAAAGCTGCTCTCTGCGTGTTGGGCAAACACATTTTTATTTGAAGCTCCTTGAATGGCTGTTTATTTGTTCCCCTTTACATGCATGCAACAATCTGTTGAGTAAGTTCTATTTTCCTGAAATAGGTAGCGTGAGCCCATTGGTTATTTGTCATTCATATTATCAGGGTTTTACCACAATTCATTTCTATCAAAATTTCATTTATGTAACCATTTATTGCTCTAAATACATGGGTTAATGCCATTTTTTGTATTCTGAAAAATGTACTATTCACTTTTTATTGTTGTGCAGAGAAAGGTAAAACAATGTGTGCAGAAAATCTAGGGGCCAAGGCATAGAATATGTGAGTGTTATAAGTCGGAGACAAAACTATTTATTTACGAATATTAGACAAGATAAGAAAGAGAAAAGGTCAAGATTTTCCTTTCACATTCTTGAAGATGAGTAGAGAGTTTTATTAGACCGCTGAATCGGCATGAGAATTGCACGTCTCTGGAGAGACCTTCCTTCCTGTCTCAGGGAACCAGGCAAATTGACTGGTAGATGCACTCATTTCCTGTGGCTGTGCTTGTTACACGTTCACAGGTTTTCCGGACATTCACATCCGACTGTGGCCAGTGGACTGCCGTCCGTTTTCTTTCTGCCTGGATGTTCTTCATGCTTAATGTTTGCTGGTCATTACTGTTATTTACTGGACTTTATGAAGAATCAGTGATTTAAATGAACTGGTCATCATCAGTTCAGCTTTCAAATAGAAATTTTTAATGAATCATCAAGCTGGACTTATGTGACGATAAGAGAAATTGTACATGTACCAAGTCATGGTGAATGAGCAATTACTCATTGCACGGCTTTCCACTTTTAGAAATACTTTATCACATGCCTATCAAACCGTTACATTTTGAATACAAGTTTGGAATCATTGCTGTCGAGCAGATTTCTCAATTTCCAGGTTGTAGCTCTTTTCCCATTTGAAATTCTTCGTCAATTGAGCCCGAAACAAAAGCTATTGGAAAGTGAGTAAGATTGTTACATCGGAGAATTGGCTGCACTTGTGTGATTCATTCATAAAATCAGAGATAGCCTTGGGGCAGACTGGGACGGCGGGCCTTCAATATTCTGCCACTCTGATTTAAACAGAATTAATGCACATGTACATCGGACCATAATAGATGACACTCGATACGCTGAATTTTCGAAGCTCTTCAATTTATTTTTAACGGGTCTAATTTATTACAACAATAGAACGTGTCACAGATAATAGTAACCTCTATAAATATCTGCCTAAACGAACCAACGAAGCAACCAAGCTACCAATTGGGTCACCTCAAATCGACAACGTGTATGCATACAATTATATTTTCACATATTTCCTCTTTGCATCATGCAGTTGTCCTTCCAAGGCAAATATTGTGCTTGGCAAGAAATTTGTAGGAAGTTCTCAATGAAGCAAAAGAGACGATTTTAATAATTGATACACGCAGTCAAAGCAATGGTGTGAAAACACAAGGTGCAGGAGTCAAGACTAAGAGAAGACATGTCATAAAAGACAAAAAATGCTCCAGTGTTAAATAATTGATCAGCATAAAGATCAAAAACACAAATTGGGAAGAACGGTGCTGCGTGTAAGGAAAAGTTATAGTGCAAATTGTAGGCGATTCACAGTTGTGATCTGATCCAGGAAAATGCAGATTCAGTTAAATTAGTAACTTTACCAAACATGATGATTGTTGATTTAAGTATAATAAAGCGAACCATTGTAACCTGTGCATTTGAAATTTCTTATTTTATTGGGAGATTAAATAATAGAATAATGGAAGCAATAGATATATCTCGTGTTTTTACGTAGAATGTTAGTGTACACGGTTAAAAATATTATTAAATGACTAAACATTTTATTCCTTAGTTCCAGGTATGAGAAAGCCTGACCAGAAGGACATAGTCATCTCCGGCGTCTCGTCGCCCGCCGATGTCTTTTGCTCGGTTCCTGGTCGCTTGTCGCTTCTCAGTTCCACGTCCAAGTACAAAGTGACGGTCGCCGAGGTGCAGCGAAGGCTCTCCCCTCCAGAATGCCTCAATGCATCACTACTGGGTGGTGTACTCAGAAGGTAGGCCTTCTTTTTATTTTACATCTCTGACAGTTCTTAATGAAATTACAGAACAGAAGCTGGAAATCTAATCTTTTTATTGGGGCTACATTCAGATTGCCGTAGAAATTTCATCTCAGTGAATAATGTTTATGTCTAATATAATAGTCAATAACCTTGAACCGACGTCGGACAAAGAAAGAAAAAAATTGCCTTTCGTTTCAGCCCATATTGCCTGTTACTCAGTATTATCTCATTTACAGACTGGAATTTGTATGCTAAGTGTGCTATCTGAAAACCTATGGTATTTTAGATCTCGTCTTTTTTCTATTTATCTGGGTATACAAAACTTCTAATGGTATAGAGTTTTTTAGATGATTGGAGAAACTCTCAAATTATAAAATGTGCACTTGCTTTAAGTGCAGTAAGCGAGATTGAGAGGCAGGTCTGGTGATCAATTTGGAAAGGATTTGCTTCGCAGATAAACTCTACAGTCTTAGATTTCAACTACATACGATGAATGCCATTGCCTTCTTAAAGGAAGCAAACCTTTTAGATAATAACTACTTTGTTGCGTAGATAATCACCAAAATGCGATCAGGAAACACATTTCTAAAGAAGCCTTTAAATTGAGAAAGTTGATTCAAGCGCCGTAACGTGGAGGGTTCGGGGTATCGGTTGTCAGCCAGGCTTCAGAAGCGAGAGACGGGCATTGTTCACTGGTGGAAATGCGAACTGACGGGCCGCGAAAGCGGCACCATTTGGGTCTTTGTAACCGACAAAATCTGAGAAGAGTCGGGGCTTAGGAAAGTCAATGAAATAAGCAAGTCAAACACATCTTAAACATACCTTTCCAACCCCAAACTTTATAATAACACTGCCAATAAAGAGCTTCAAAGTATACATTTTAAGTACTTTTTATTACTTCACTGGAGAAAAATATGCTTTTAGAAGCGATAGCATCTTCTTGTACGAAGCTCAGATACAGAATTAGTCCGAATGCAGATTTACTTTATAGCCCTTTGTGTAAAAGTAATTCCGTAAATTACATGATGTAATGGCATACCAACCTCAAAGATTTGTTAAAGTAATAATCGATTTCGGATGGAGTTTAAATTTTAATAAAAATTTACCTTCTTACTTAGGCAAAGGCGCGACTTCCAAAGTGAGTTTAATTTTCAATGTTCTTGTGGCAGTTGTGCCATGTCAGATGTTCATATCATGGTTTGTATCTGTCTGCTGAGGCAGCTAAACGTTTATGATCCTGTTTGGCTGACCATAGGTCTGTATAGAGCATGAAAGAGGGCTCGAGTCCCTTCAGGCTTTTCTGTATCTTTCCACGGAACATGCTGCTCCTGCCGTGGACAGTCGCCTCGGGCATCATGCACTTACTGGACTACCGAAGTGACATCCACAAATGGTTGCAAAGTTGCAATTCTATATTTGGGAATCAATGTAAAAAGCAGCTCTTTTGATTCGAATACCTTTGCACTGTAATTGCAGATCTAGTATGTACTATCGAACTAAATAATTTCCTGACGTTCTTTTGTGAGAATTACTCTTTCATAATGGACCTGATTTTTTGAAACATTTTCTCATGTGACATTAAACATGCAGTTAGACAAATGTCATGAGCAAAAAAATAAAATTCCAGAACAATTTAATCTAAGTTCCAACTCACAATGTTAGAAACTGAGCGTTGAAGTGCATTTGCATTTTCAGCGAAAGAGCTCGTGTTTTTCTAGTGTCTTTTATTTTCCTTCTGCCGACTCTTAAGCTACTTACATGCCAGAAATACGTTCCCCAAACTCACATGACCTCAATATTTTATCTTCCATCATGCTTTGTAAGAGAGTAGCTTCGGGGGATATCGTACCATTTTGCCGCGGCCACTTGCCCTTCAATTTGTGCGCTTGTCATGCTTTTCAATCTGGATCAAGAATAAGAGCTCAATCTGTCGAGCAACAACTGTTAGGGCTGCACTAGTAATATAAACGGCTACTCACCTTTTGGTCTCTTTGTGTTCAGAGACATTTATTTGAAAGAATCCACCCTGATAAAAATATTACCATACTATCATTTTTTAAACCGGCGGAACAAAAGATTGAAAATGGCCACAATATTTTCAATGTGAATCAAGTGTTACGTATCTTCGGCAGCCCACTTTCTGAAGCGGATGGAAATCTTTTAATATTTCAGCTGCAATACAAAACGTAGCATTAAAGATGGTTCATGTTGACCATTATCGATTTGGAGACATTTAGATCTTACAGGCGATGACGGGTAACCGTTTTCATGAGAGAGAAAAATATGCAAAAGGTCTTTTCGAAGAAACTGAGTAATGCTCAGTTGAATATTAACAGAATTGTACAAGTTATTTGTGAAGAAATTCAATGAAAACTGACATATATTATCTACTTTGAGAATTATCCCTGAAATTTGACGAGATTTTCAAGCTCACACTCACATTCTTTGTTGTGTAAAAGATTACGCAGAAAGAGAATATTAGTCTGCACACACATGGAAACAGCCACTTTTCTGAGAAGCTAAGTAGAAAATTACCAAGGTACTTGTCTTGTTTGAACAATTTCTTTCCAGTTTTGATCAAGCAATGTATCGACATGCGTGTTCAATGAAGCGATATGGAGCATATTTGCATGGGTCGTTTCAAGTCCATGCCTCCCTGATGACAAGTACCCTAGCCTATAGATGTTGCAGCCGCTGAGCCTCTGGCAACGGACGGATGAAAGTGACGTTTAACGCCCTTAGGGCTTCGTTAGCTAAACCAAATATACAACATGTACTTTCTTCAAACATGACCGTACCTAAAATGTATCGTCTTCTCTGAACATGCTGTGCGAAATTGTTCTCCAGGGACGGCCCAATAAAAGCGGTAAAAAAGTACACGGAGCACTATAGGATTTTTTTCTGGGAATTGTTTTCCCTTAACATTCCGCGGAAAACCACAAAATAAAGCGCTTCTGAAATTCTGTGACGTCCAAAAGGACTTTCACTGAGAACGAGGAATTTTCGTGTGCGACAACACCTTGAAAGAAATCGTGGGGTGCATAACATTGTAATTTGTTGCTCCAAAAAGGACTTGATAATGTTGGTCGGGATTGGTTTGCTTTGATCTCACAGAAGGCTAGGCAGAACAGGTTATTTTTATCAAAAGAAAACAGAGACCAATGCATGAAACAGTGCTTTACTTTTTTCAAAAAGTAATACGATATTTGCATACTTACATACGCTTCACACAAGTGCATGTACTTCACATATTTGGTAAAATGACGAATGCAAGTATTAGATCATTAAAACCTCGTGTAGAATTCCCCGGACTAAACAGAGGGGAGTCTCCTTGCCTGAGGCGAACAACAACCACACAACTGCACCAAGTGACTCCAGAAATGGCTTTTACGACATACATGGATACCTTTTATGGCAGTAATTTTTCACAAATCTTTCTCAGTAAGTACTCGCAAAACAAAGAAAATTGTTGCCATTTTCTCTTATTTTCGAAGCTCTTTGAAAGTCATTTCAGTGTCATGGATGGAAGTACCACTCCCACTGTACAGCACTGACATTCAGTCACAGCAGAAACAGGTAGTTATAGGGGTAACTCTAACTACCCTACATAATGACGCTCGTTTACTGTTGGTATTTTCACCTCCACACGAATTACTCTCCAGTAATATACAAACACTTTTCGGCTTATTCTCTAATTGTTTTGGATATTATTCTGTCCAAGTCCATATTCTCCCCAGTAGGAAAGATAGACATGTTTATTTGGCTACACATAGATTACTTCAAACATTTAAAATATGTCAGTAAGGTTTATTTTGCCACTTTCCCAACAATTGTTTACGTTTAGCGGTGCATGCAGTGTTCCAGATACATGAGAAAGCAAAACATTACATTAATCAATGGTAAAATCATTGACCCAAACAACTGTGAAATTCCAATGTTATGCATATAATCTGTATTTGAAATGAGCTGGTGATTGCAGCGGTCAAAGTACAGACTATTGTCGAATTACAGTTAGATCCCATCTCGACTTAAAATTGTCCACAAATTAAAAGTAGGCATGATGTATGTACTATTTCCATGAGGAGTTCCTGCCACATATTTATTTCGAAATATGAAGAGCAATAAAAGGCAAATGCTGCATTCCACAGAAAACCAACTTACAAGAGAAACTCCAAAGACATAAGAAGATGAAGACAAGTGGCTTGCAAAAAAGGCTTGGTGTACATGTTGTTGTCTGAAGATAGAGAATTTAGCCAGAGGGAACAAAGCATGTCACTTTATTGTTCATTTATTCTCGTCAGTTTCCAAGGTGTTTGTTGTACAAAAGGTAGCTTTGAACTGTTAACTGTTTCCTGAACAAGTTCAGCAGGAACTGCGAGGGAAAGCCTCTCATCAATCTGTGTGCAAGACCACGTTCAGCCAATTTATTAATTAGCCACAGTAAGTTTTAGCACGTAGCTTGCATAACAAGTGGCCGTGTGATTGGGAACTAGGGGGACGAGTGAAAACTGAAGGGAAAGCTGAGTCTTCTTTAATTACAACAATGCACACTGCAGCTTCTGAGCTGTTAATTCTATTGCTCAGTTTAAGCAGAATGAATTAGGAGTTTCTTGTCCCAGATGGCTGCAACATTGTGTACTTGAATACAGTACAGTTAGCTTTGCAGCTAGCCAACTTTGAGAAATTTACTTCCAAAAAATGAAACAAATAACAACAGTGTTTCATTATTTTTGCACTTGATAATTGAATTTTTTACACACATATAAGCAAAATAATGCTTCATAACTATTTCTAAACATAGCCTTGGGGTCTACTTAATTTTCAGATAAGGTTGTCTTTGCTGTTTGCCTGGGAACGCCTTTCCCTCACTCGGTGGTTAAGTGACCACAGCAAGTTATGAGATAATACGACCAAACATACCTCTAAACAAGTCCTTGATCTACCAACCAATCTATGGCGGGGTTCTAAGATCTGCCAACCAATGCCTACTTGATATTGAAGTGTATGCTCATTAATTATGACAATGTTTGCATACTATACATAGCTCTGTTTAATTAACTGATATCAAAAGGTCAAGTTAATTAATTATGCAGCCAAAGAACAAGCTCAATTTACGCTAGATAATTTGCATGAATCGTGATCAATTCAGTGACTTTATTGAAGGTATAAAATTTATGAGTAGTCAGTATTACTCTGTTCTGTGATACCACAACACCATAAAAAGTCTTCTGAAAGAGCCAACATTTCCACCTGAATTAGAAGAACTTTATAAGCCTGTAATATTCATCATGTTTTAAGTCAGAGTTCTTTATTACTTCAGGCGCCTTTAAGTGACACCTAGTTGTAACTTCTCTTGTAGGTATGTTATTGTTACACCAAAGCAAAGCTATGCATTCAAAGTCATTCAGACAGCAATGATCAAGCAAGGTCTAAGCCTTTGTCATTGCAGAAGAGCTTCACCACTCATTCTGAACAAAAGCTATGCGCTACAAAAGAGTTGATATATATAGTGGCACAGACTGCGTCTTTACTCAAGTTCACAACACTGGAAAATGTAGAGTTGAAATGAACTACCTCCCTTCATGCTTTACATGCTGTTTCATTGTAAGAAAATTCCACAAACTACCACAGAGATCTGGTAAATAAATAGCTCGTGAAAGAGCCCCATGCACTGATCTATGTGCTGAGATGAGCTTACAAATGCCCTTTATTGGCCTTATGGGGCGCAGATCTTATTAAATGGAGTTCATTTTTTTCTCCCGATATGTCCTTTAAATTACAGGTCTGCAAAGAATTTCAATGAAAAGAATGTAGAATTTGAGCCCATATGTTGTGTAGATTGCAGAGAAATGATAGCCACCCCCTCGCACCTTTCCAGCAGAATGCTTATTAAAGTGACTCAACCATTTGTTTGGCTTTGTTGTCAAACTTGATGCTTGATGAGCTTTACTATCATCAATAAAACCATCCATTTCATCCCTGTTTTTTCTCTTGCTGTGTTTTGCATTCAATGATTTACTATGGAGAGGAGAAGAGAGGAGACAGGTCATGCACATTCCTCAATGATGTCCCTTGTTAGGAAAAAAAACTCCCGAACTCACTTTTATTCACATTGGTCTTGCAACTCCCATATGTTCTGTAAATGGGATAGTTTGATGGTGACACCTGAAATATGTTCACCTGCCTTCATTCTGCGGGAGACAAAGCCACTCTTAATTACCAAAGCAAACTATTGCTATGGTAAAACGTATGTACAGAACCTAATCGTTTTGTTATATGCATGTTCCGTGTTATATTTTTTTTAAGTTCAATATAAATTTTATTGTGTCATGAATATGTTAGCTTGTGATACATTGTTACAATGTTGAACAAGTTATTCTTTTAGATAGTGTAAACATGTCAAACCACCAACAAAAAGGGTGATGTATTCAAAACCTATTTCGGGAGACACAAAAACTCAATTCCAAAAGCATCAAAGGGTATTTGGTAAAACTAAAGAGGTTTATTGGAGAGGTAAGGGTTTGATTGGGCAAACTGCTTGAGATGCACTTGTTGTGTGTAAGTGCTGCATACTCACAGGCCTCCAGATAAAAGTACTTCCCCCCATTACTGGAAGAGCAAACCCATCAGAAACATGCAGCACAATGCACTGCAGCCATTCTCAACACTTAATGACTTGCTCAAGGAGCACTGCAGTCTTTGTATGAACTGCAGCAAGCAAATACTACTGTAACAAAAGTGGCCATTATAAAAGGGCCATGCTCTTGACAAGTGTGGAAGAGCAACAGCACTCAGGTTTTAATTGGGCAGTGCTCAGAGATGGGTGCTTCAGAAAATCTCAGCACATGCAATGATTAAAGATCATGGCTGCCATTATTGTTTGCATGGCACTGGCTCATTCACAACCATTCTCACTTATTATTGTATTGAAATGAATTGTTGCCTACAAAGTTTGCCCGTGCTTCTCATGTGCATAGACCAGATGGTCAAATAAAGCTAACTCAAACTGATACTGTTTCCCAACAGACCTCCTGCTGAATGCTCTGTTTTATAAGGCCCTCTTAACTGATGCCTAATGCACACTATTTTCACAGAATGATGAGTTGACTGTGATATTTAATTTCCCGTTCTGAACGGCCTAAATTGCTTCTGTAACATGCTTTAAGACTTGGTGTTTGACATGCATAAAAAGTAAATGTTTCAAGTTACGATGCCTTGTCTGATTCCATTAATTTTCATCCTTAGATATTTCCTTGCAGGGACTTTGAATGTTTGAACTTTTACTGTTTAAATATTAATGGGATATCTTTTTTAGGCGTAATTGAACACAATGAGAAAGAATATTCAGCAAAAACATTTAGCATGTATTCAATGGTCAGAGCCATCTGAACATTTTCTGTTCACTTTTTGTCTGTTGTATCATAGTTTTCTGTGAATCTTAACCGTTTAATTTCACCTTTTCCAGGGCCAAATCCAAAAATGGCGGTCGATCTCTGAGGGATAAATTAGAGAAAATAGGTTTAAGTTTACCAGCCGGCCGGAGGAAGGCGGCCACCGTCACCCTCATCACATCTCTGGTTGAAGGTAAGTTGGGCCGTCACTACTACACGTGTTTCACTCTCTGGTTATTGCTTATCTGCTTTCAGAGCTAAGTCCAAAAATGGCGGGCGAGTCCTCCGTGAAAAATTAGAGAAAATAGGGTTAAATTTGCCAGCAGGAAGGCGCAAAGCAGCCACTGTGACTCTATATACGTCGCTAGTGGAAGGTACGTAAGTATGACGTAAAAGCGTAGGTGCCATGTGAACGTCATATTGTGCTGTGAGTAAAGAAAAAAAAAAAACAAGTGACTGCAGTCACTGACAGTGTCATCGCACCCGACCACAGTGACCAATGACTCAATGAATAGATGGTCCCCGTGAGCTAGCCATGATGAGAATATTATTGACAATTGCATATTATTTCCTCTTCTCACTATATAATTGCATCACATTTATAGGAAGCTAAAAGAAAATTTATATTGTAAATGAGGTCTAGCTTTTGAACTAAGTCATCAATAACTAAAGATACTAGTTGCTACATAGTTAAACTATTTGAAAACAATGCGAAAAAGAAGAGCACAAATCGACCTTTTTCCCCTAAAAATACTGTAGAACTAATTAAACTCTTTCTTAAGTTATCTGTTTACTGAAATACCAAAAAGGCTCATCAATGGTAGCTCCGCGGTCAAGGGTGCATGCGCGTGCTGTACAGTGCCGCCTCATGTACATTGCATAGAAAGCTTTGCGTCTTCCTGTTTGCTATTATTGTCTGTCCCACCCACAGGTAAATATGTATATTTTTCAACATTTGTATATTTTGATTTTCCCAAAGGCATATGTCGCTATTATTGTAAGCTCTTTGGAACAGTTCAGATCTACCTTTGCATGCCTTTTGCGGAATGGATTTCACCAAGGAGGTTCCTTTGAAACTGTGTAGAGATACAATTAAAAATATTGGCCATTCTCGTTCAATTAACCTTTATTTATTTGACAGTTTCCTGTGTTTTTTGAAACAACAAATTGTAACCATAATATATTTCCAAATATTTCTTCAAATAGAAATAGTATACATTTAAAATTATAATAGGAAATTGTGTATTTGCATGCATGCACAATTTAATTCTGCATGGGTGGATATTTTTGACTTGAACGTTTTTGAATACCGTACGATTAAGGTCTTTAGAAAAAACTAAACTTTCTTTCCAAAATATTTGATGTTATGCTCAACATATAAAATTTATGTTGTTATGAATGTTTTTCTTGTCCATTATTTTGTATGCAGCAGTTTTTCCTTCTGCAGCCTCAAGGCAAATCTCCTGCAACATGAGCAACATTTGTACACAAATGTGTACAAATATGTGCTGAGCAGTTCCTTTGATCTCTATTTCAAGTACAAGTGAGTGAGAGAGACATATCCTCAACTTATTATCAATCTACACTTAAACTACACACAATATTATACATACACCTTTCATCCATG
>JBCAUG010119693.1:0-21278 GCA_038406175.1 Haplosyllis leylae | reverse complement strand
GTCACCAGAAGTCCAAAACAGGGGTATCAGTGGCCCCGCAAAAAGGACATGTGTCCTACAAAAAATTTAAAAAAAAAAGAAAAAAAAAAGAAGTAATTATTAATAGATTTCAATTGGTTCCAACACATTGGTTCCACCATATGAAGTTGATGCAATTTTAAGGACTTCTAGATGGAGTTGGGGATTGAGTTTCCTACTGAGGATAGGTGATATCACTGTGTACTAATAGCCAAAATGGCCACTTAAAATGTGAAATATTTGAAGAATTAGAGCTGTTTTAAATCCCTAAGTGAGGATGCCATTCTGTTACGGAAAAGCCCTCAATTTACGGTTACTAAAAATAGAATTATGATGTCATTGGGTATTCCTCATACTGCACATGTGCACAAGCTCATCTGTTACAAGCAGATGCTCTTCTGAGCATGCTCAGTACAATTTTCAACTGCTAGAAATCTCTCACACATCTCATTTTCGACTTTTTTACCCAGATAAGTCTCATTAACTGCTTAATGTCTCTTTAAGGACCAAATGAGAGCTGCTTAAAGAGACTTTTTAGTGATTTTAGTGACTTTTTAGTGATGAAAAGTCTCTTTAAGCAACAAAAAAGTCTCTTTAGAGATTTCACCCATAAATATTTCCATTTAAATAGCTGAGCTGTTACAACATCTCTGCTAAAAATTCAAAAATTCAAAATTGAGCCCAAACCTTTGTTCCATTTTCATAGCACTGAAATGTATTTTTCAGTTTAACACAACATTTACCTTTAACCTATAGCCTTAAAAGTAGCATTTCTTATAATAAAAGATATATTAGGCAGGTTATCTCACATTTGCTCATTTCTGAAGCCAATTCTTAGCCAATACGATATGCATCAAATTCATGTTTAGGATCTTATCCACAATATATGATATGACTGTGGTACTAGAATGCCTAGCAAAGACCTAATAGCATACAGATTGTCCAAAATTGCCAACATTAGTATTGTGGCTATTTTAAGCCCCATATAGGCATTTTAGTAACAAGAACAAATGATATTCTTGTCAAAGAGGTCCTAAGGTTTGATTTAATGGGTGTTACACCAACATTGATTAAGAATTAGTGTCAGAAATGTGATGGAACCACACAAACATGTTAATCATGATGATTTTGAGAACTTCATTGAAACACTCAAAATCACTCATTTTGGGGTCTAAGAATTATTTTTTCAAGTTCATCACTTCCCAAAAAATCTATCTAGTTAATCCTACAAACTGTTACTACTTTGCCCTCCAAAACTGTTCCAAGAAATTTTCTCCTGGCAGCCCCATTTTCTTATTTTTGCTTTAGATTCCCTTAGACCATGTTTAACTTGACCTCTCATATAATTTTTGACCTCCCAATCCACTTATGACACTTTCAAAGTGGACCTGAAATAATGACAAAGTGACAACTTTTGGGATTGGCATGAATTTATCAGAGAATTATCAAATGCAAAAAATGCTTGATATGTGCCCTCAGGGTAGGTAGTTTAAGGTGTCCTCTGTAAAAAACCAGTGACATTGAACCCCCATCTTTGACCTTTTATGCCAGGCGACAAGAAATTAATACAAGTGCACAAAAATAACACTTCATAAGAGTTGAAGAAAATCGAACATCAAACTTTGAAAGGAGCTATTTGGTGTTTCTAGGACACAGTAAAACGATAATTAAATAGGTAAAACAACCTCAAATCTCTTTTAAAACTGCAAAATTACTAAAAACGAAACCATTAAGTCTTCGTATGATCAAAACAACATTTAACAGTCACCTGAAATCAATTCTATGTTCCTTTCAAAACCCAGTAATTCCATCTGAGTTTTGTTTTTCATCATGCTTTCCTTGTTTGAAATCTTTTGCTGATGCAAAGCTTTTAACAGATGGTACATCCTTTAATGTATGTTTCTCTGATAGCACCTTCACAAGAAACTTCCAGAGAATACTTGCTCGGATTCATCATGTCAAGTCTAAGATGATGGTATTTACAGACAGGTTAAATAACAGGGACACCGGCGGGACGTTATGAAATTACAACCCATAGAACATCAGTGATGTCCCGTTAGACCTATTGTCCTGCTTTGTTGTGCTATTGATTTTAGTCCAAATGTTGCGACAGCTATCTAGACTTTCATTTACCAAAAGCAAACAGAAGAGGCAAATTGAATCAACTAGAAAAAGAGGAAGATAAATAAATAAATAATGCCCAACAACTGCACTAATATTATGGCGACAAATTTCAGAAAATTCAAATAATGAATAATCGATCCAATTGCTGAAATTACTCACCGTGGTGAGACAAACCATACATTGCAAATGTAATAAAACTGTAGTTCATAAAAGTGCTCATCGAATTTTACCATACCATAGAAAGGACACGAGTAGACGTTTAATGGCAACATCGACTGAAGATAGAAGTCGCAGCTGCATCTTAAAGCAACACGTGATACATTTACAGAATTGAACGTCGACAGTATCTGTTACTGTTCTGACATCAAACACATCTGTCCTGGTTGTAATCTTACCGCAGATAATCTTCTAGAAAAAGCTCTGAGAATTCTTTGTATTTAATTGGATTCTGCACATGTGACTTTGTTTTCTTTGATTAGATGTTGTTCATTGGTTTATACGGACTTTTTTCCCCAAAATTTCATAAATTTTCCCACGCCAGATGAATAATATTATTCTACTCGAGATGAGATTAGAGAGCGTGAATTTTATGAGCGAAGCTCAAAGAACTGAGAGTTGGCAAAAGGTGGCAGTGTGGCACCTTTGGTGGGTGACACTTTAGTGGCAGGATATGAGCTACATATACAAATGAATCTTTTTTCTTGCTTTGTTTTAAAATTCCACCAATTACAACCTGTAGAATCATTTTAAAATTGTTTTGGAGTGATCAGAGGACTTTTTCATGGTTAAAAATGCAAACCAAATTCCAATATAGAACCACTCTTTTTGCCAAAATTTTGTAAATGAGTACTCTGATTATTCCAAAAACCATTTTATTCTGCAGGTCTTTCCAAAACTGGTCACAATAAAGGGGATTGAAACTATCACTTCGTTGCATTTCTCAAAGTACTTCGGTGAGATTGAACCCACATGAGGTCAGATTGAAACAAATATCAGAAAACTTGGATAAACTAAAAATTCCAGTTTGGGTCTTTGGATCTATCTAGATCTAGTTTGGATGGAAGGGATATAGATCATTTCACATCTAGATCTATATTGATAAAGATAGCAAGATTGCTATACTGTTAGATCTAGATTGACCTAAATGGCTACCAACAATCCCATTCACCCACACTGGAATTGCTTAGTTTTTCCAAGTTTTCTGATGTTTTTCCATCTTAATGAAGATTGAGAGGTAACGAGCACCAAAGTAAAATTGTTCACTCCTTGTTATTTGTTTTTCTTACTACGTGTAAATAATTTAAATAAACAAGGGCTAAAGCGACTAAGATCCACATTGTCACTTACTGGTGCATGGGTAGTTCAACAGTGCGATTTAAAGGCCTTGGATAATAACTAGTTACTATTGGTTTGCAAACTCATAAATTGTAACCGTTGGCTAAGTCATTAATAAATCAATGTTTACCAATATTTCATAGTATAGAAAATCCATTGATCACAATTGATAGAGTGTTTCTTTGGTAGAAATGCAAAATTGATCAAATTTTTATTGCTGGTAAAACTAATTAACCGGCCCGCTATTGTGTACATTGTGTATCATGTAAATTGTGTGTTTATTGGTTTCGATTTTTAGGCGGATCATTAGGCCAAAATGCCATTATTAGAATAGCAAAGTGAAACAGAAAAATAATTATAATTATACTTCCATCGATCTTTTCCATGAAGATGTCGAAATGTCGTGAACACCTGTCTCTACTCTGTCGTAATGATACATCAGAATAAATCATTATATCCCAAACCTGAGAGTAGTCTTGATGTCTTCCGCTTTATTGTCAAAATACTAATATTTCCTCTGTCCACTATTATCACTACCATCATTAACCATAATTCAAAGAGGGACTTAGGACCGCACTTTGGCGATCTGTTCGCTACAGGTAGATTTTATTAAATACAGGTGAACATTGTATTGTCACATGCATTTCTGATAGATGAGATAAATATTCCATGAAAGGAAAATTATCACGAGTACCTGAATGTATCGTGGAGGTCACGACTTAAAAGAAAATTATATTCCATTGTTAAACCCCTGGAATTTAAATGATGTGTATCAACATCAAATATGCGGACATTCTGCCTTTAACATTAATCAATTGATGAATACTGGAGGTGTACAGGAGATCGCCTCATAATCAGGAAATGAAGCTAATAAAAGTGAAATGTGACGGATCAACCTTCACCTTCCACCTAAGTGTGACTTAATGCAAGTCAAAAGAAAGTCGAACATCAAACTTTGTTGAAAGAAGTTATTTGATGTTACTGAGACACAGTAAAACGGTACTTAAAAAGGCAAAGCAATATATATCAGGTACTTTTTCAAACTGCAAAATTACTAAAAATGAAATCAGATATTGAAAATAATTTTTAAAACGTTTTCACTGCAATAATAGGATTCTTTTTCTTTGGTGGGTGGGTACTGTATAAAATTAGCTATGATTCTGGTAAAAATAGTTTTGTGTTTAGTTTAAATGTTCAAATGCATCTCTTAGACTCTGGTTGTACAAGTTAATGCTGATAATAAGGTTTAATATCAAAAACTAGGTTTTAAAAAATTAATTGGAAAGAAAATTTGATCAAATTTTTCATTTCCAATTTTTACAATTTTGAGATTTGAAGTCATGTTGTAAATTTATGAGAAGGATATATTAAAGTCTGTTGGCATGGTATTAATGCTTATAATGTATTTTGCAAAAGTATCAATAGACAATTTAATTGAAGATTCTGTACTACTTTATGTGGTATTTTATTACCCTGCCCTTAGTTTACCAAAAATTTCAATATTCACTATTGATGCACTAGTACTTGGTTTAACTACATCTTGCAAAGTATATTTTTAATCATATTTTAGTACTTCAAGTATTTATACTTAATGCAATGGCATTTGTTTAAGGCCTACAAAAATATTGCAAAATTTAAAAAGAGTGCTTCAACCATTTATATGAAGCCTGGGTAAAAATTCAACTCAAATTTCATGGGTTATGGTTGGCTTTTAGACTTGTGATCAATAGTTAATGGCATTCATTCTAATTTTATTGGTACCTGTAGAGCATAGCATTATTATTCTAAAATTTTATAGGCTTCATTATTTTCTTGTGGTACATATATTTATTCTTTGCTAGTTTACTTAATATATTCATCCCGATTTAAATTGGCAAAATTTTTGTGACATGAGATTAAAGTCTTGAGGCACAAAGGGTTAAAGTTTTTTTGACGCATTGTAATAGCCTTGTCTTGTGTTCATTTTAAGGCATCAGTTTTATTAATGGTCATTGTTAGTATACAGTTCTACTTGTCATTATGTTTCCCTGACATAGAATAACAGCCATTTGTTACCCTAGCATAAAGACCAAATAACTCAAACACAAAGAAGAGTAAACTATTTGCAACAAGTGAGCAGTGTGCCAGCCTTAGGCTGTGGGTGTGGACAACTCTCTTTCATAAACATGGAATATGCAAAATTAGCAATTAACAATACATATATGTCTCTTTGCTATGGTCCACAACACCTACACACCTCACTCTGCCTCACGAAGTGCGCATCACCAAGAAATCATGTGAAAAAGTAAGTACGGGAGGAAAAGATTATGCTTCAAAAACATTGAATAAAAGACTTAAGAAACACACTCAGCTTAATGGATTTTTCCTAGTTCCCTGATAAGTTAATTACAGATCTAAATCATGTTTGAATAAAAGTTTTCTTACACAGTGTATGTCTGGGAGAATCTATTATGGGCACATTAACCTGAGATATTAACCTTTGTTCACCCTTATTTTCTATTTTACCAAATGATAAAAGCGTCGCTTTTCTAAACTCTCCTGCCTTGACAACTTCTATCTCAAGACATTGTACATTGTTATTAAACATATTTAGGGATTATGTTCGAAAGCCACCTTCTCTCGAGTTCTTATCAGTCTTTATCATTAAGCCTTTCAGAAGTAGCTGATCTATCGTTGTGTTGATTTCAGAAGTCATGTTTACTTTTCATCGGTGCTTCACTGGCAACGGATTGATCAGATCAATTACTATTCGTGTAGAGTTTCCAAAGAAACATTCCGACATTTCTCCCAAGACTAGATGAAATTACTCTTTCCCGTGCGTATTGGTAAGTGCAAAGGCTTGTCGTGAGTATATGCTGGTAAATTTTTCCATAAAAAGCATCTCCTGTCTTTAATTAGAATTGTACAGACATCAAGAAAACCTAAAGATTTCCATCTGAATATGCAATTTGGTTTTAAGTGCTGTTGTTCATGAAATGTATTAGTGTACACCTTCAGCAAGAAGAGGCTTATTCTTGGGACATAAAGACATTCTCATCCATTAAATTTGAACAAGAAAACACTTCTCGAGTGACAGGCATACCTTCCTACCAACACACGAATAGTCAGCCTTAAATATTAAATATCTGATTAATGTTTAATTTAGAATTTCCTTTGGATAACGACATCAACCTCTCATGACACGTTCACTGACTCTGATGTATCACAATCATTTCTGCTTTGTACACTGAACCTGACAACAGATACGGGCATCTGAATCCTGACTACATGGCTTCCAAATGTCAACCGTTCAGCATTTCAATAGCATATAGAAATGAACGTTCAACCAAATTTAGGCAAACACCCAGAAAATAGACCCATAAATGTGGCATAGTAAATGTTCTTCGTAGCGATACCAGGAATAGGCATTAGTAGGCGGTAACAAGTTCCCATTTTCCACTTATTTGGGAAGAGACGTGCTTGGAAGAAGTTCATCCATCGGCAACATGACATTAATGCGGCTGCATATTCAGAAGCATATATCTACTAATTGATATTTCTAATATTAAAAGAAGAAGAGTGAAACACTCCGAACAGTTACAGCCGGTGAAGTTTAATCCTACAGGAGCCTAGCCAAAACTGCATGTTTTCGAAAAGGCCACGTGTAAGTGATACCAATGACTTATTTTGCAATATGTTATTCTAGATTTAGTAATGTCTGCGAAAAGGATAAAATCTCCGTAGGCAAAACGTCTACTGTTGCCCCTAAATGCTTTCGCCATGTGACCTGTTTGCCTCAATTTACAGAATGACTTTTCAATGCAAGATTATTCTGGGCAGGGGATGATCGTTTGAATGGATACCTTAATTAACCATTCGCTGGCAGCAGACTTTCTTTTCTGTACTCCGAAATAAGGCACTCAACATTTACAAATGAAGATTAACTCAAAACTTTTAGAAAACACAGGTGGACTTTTTTTCTAATCAGAAAGTGTTACATAAAATGCTTCAATCACCTAATTTCAAAGTTGCTTCTTAATTCTTTTATATTTCACTTGAATGTAACTTCCGAGAACAGTCTTTGAACTACGAAACTAAAGGCAACTTCACTTTGATGTATCCAGGAATTATTTCCCGCTCACTGAATGAAGAACTACTTGAAATGAAATGAGATGTAGTTGTACAGCACTTCCACAGTCTTTCAGAGGAGATTACCCGCTACAAAGAATTTACCTTTTAATGATATCTCAGTTGGATAAAGTTATTCCAATATCACTTTCTTTTCAACTTTTAATGCGACTCATTTTGCACTCAAAAAGAATGAAGCCTTTTCAACCTTGAAACCAAATTACAGAACTCTTTAGTGTCAAAGCATAATGTAACAGTCTTGTGATTTTTACCATCCGCGTTTGCGGATAGGTAATAATTCAGTCAAGTCTGTCTGTGTGTCTGCATGTCTGTGTATCTATGTGTCGGTGTATCTGTCTGTTCAAGCTATAACTTTTGAACTGCTGAAGCTAGGAACCTTATTTTTAGTACATATATACATCTTGACCATATCTAGGTCAAGTTTGAGTATCAAGGTCATTGGGTCAAGGTCAAGGTCAAATGAAAAACTGACATAGTTTTACCTTTCTGTTACTTCTGTATGCTTGCATGCTACTGAAACTTACTAAAAAGGCCAAGGCCATCTGAAGGTCAAGGTCAAGATTCTGCAGTATCGACATCAGATGAATAGAAATCAATTTTCTGTCTATTTGCAAATGTTTTTGTGCTCTATGTTTTACGCAGTTGGTATGCCTTTGACTGAAAGGCATTCTTGTTCTAGTAACATTTCCATTGGATTATCTGCTTAATTAAGAAATAGTTACTGAAACTAAGAGGAAAGAATATTACAGAAATTGAAACACCTGCTTTTAATTGTGATAATACCACTGTTCACATTGATCTCAGCTACAATTTTGCAATATTTTGTTTGCTTTAACATTGCTTCTGCAGTAATTTTCAAACAGTTATGACTACTCTGCCCTTGGTAATAATAGTGTTCACAGTCGAACCTTACGACGAAACATATTTTTCTGTTTATGCGCTAAGTACTGTACGAAATATATTACCAGACCAAAATTGATGGTTGGATTCTCATATAAAAATTACAACCTATGAACAAGGGAACAAGATCAGACTCATAGGGTGTGGGCCAGTATCATTGCGATACTCAAACTGCCAATCAATTTACATTACTGGAAATATTGAGGTCGTGTAACCAAGGTAATACGTAAACAAACGAGTATCATCTTATATTAAAAGTTCTCCCATTGACAAAGATGGTCATGTTTAAAAGGGTGTGTCCAGAATAAAGTATTTCTATTGGGTCCAACCTATTTGTTTACTCTACAGAGGCACACCCTATGAGAAGATGTAATCGAAAGGAATAGCTAGTAATGCTGCATTTTGTGTTCATCACCTTCATTATCGATTGCTTAAAAAGGCTGCAGGAAATCCACTATTTCGTGTAAAATGTTTCAAATGGTTCCGCCTGACATTTCTGTACTGAAACCGGGTGCATTTACGAGGTTCTCAAGGATAGACAAAAATAAGATTTGTTCTTTAAAAATGCCACGACGTCGTTCATCACTTGACGATGGGTATGTTTTTAATAATGTAATATATCAAAAATTCTGTGAACAAAAATTAAATGCAGCAATCTGTGATTCTCGAAATCGGCAACTCACTTGTGGCCGAACAAAACTTTACGATTGAACAACTGGCTGCAAAATAATAGACTTGAGGAAAATTAATGCAATGAATGGAGAGTTACTAAGCGCAAAACCATGAATCTAAAGGAACAAAGCCCTGGTATTTTCCAGTATTATCTTTATAGTACAATAACAGGAAAGCATTGCATGCCAGTATCAACTCCGTCATTGAGGTAACATTAGGGACCCAAATTTTATTATCGCTGCTCGATTAAAATCTTATATAACTTGCACAGAGATAAAACTTCAGCAACCTAGTCATATGGAGAATGACGATTTAGCAATGAAATTATATTCAGAATTTTATTCTGATATACTCAGTAAAATACCACATACATAGTTATCTGCATGGGAAAATCCAATTGCCCAGATTTTTACACGGTATGAAGCCGGGGATGATCTGAGAAGAACATTACAAGCATTGAAATTCTTCTGTTTCCACAGCAATTTTTGCAATGGCATGGCAGTGATCTTGATTGTTACACTAGGTATTGTCCACATTTGTTTCCGAAGCATTGGGCATAATCATATCATTTTCTCCTTTTCAAATTTTCCAGAGAACTGCTATTTGACAGATGTTCCTACTCACAACACAAATATTGAGCATTTTATAACCAGTCTTCCACTGAACTACTTAGTACGTGTCTGCTGGCAATCTAGGCTTCACTGCGCATGCCAAGTAGCGTTTTCATTCACACACACGGACCTGGCAGAAGGACACGAAACGATTTGCCGAGAAATTGAAGACTAAATCAATGATTATTCACATTATACAAAGATTTCCATGAAATTTCAACAAAAATGTCCGCTTGCTTACATATGTTTTCCTTGTCTCACTACCACTGCTTCTATGTTTTTCCAGTTCATGTAACCACTTACGCGGTTGCGCTCCAAGACACCAGTTTTGGCGGAGATGCCCGAAGCTAAATGTGTCATGACTTCTCTGTACAGACTTCTCCAAAACAGACAATGTCATGCACCTTGCATACACATGTAGACATGTTTTCAGTGTGAAGATATTCATTTATGATGCTGTGAACTCAGGCTACATGGAGGTTCTACCAAGATGGGGTGTAACTCATGTGGGCAGAGTGGCCAAGGGTGAAGTTATCCCTCATGACAGAGTGGCCAAAAGGTAAAGTTGCCTGAGATGACAGAATGGCCTGCGGTGAAGTTGCTCCTGAGGGTTCACATCCCAAGGTAGAGGCCTCATATTTGGCCTCAGTCATGACTTCTCTGCATTGGCAGACTGGTCTCCTTAACAAACAATCATGTTTTTCCTATTTTGGTTTTGAAATTAGGTGAATTCATCTAATTAGTTTAATTAGATAAGTGCTTCATGGATACTGGAATCTATTATCTATAAATAGTAATTTGTCCACACATAATGTATTTAGCTATCTATGAACAGTACAAATTCATTGTTCACTATACATGGAGAGTGCTCATTCATTTTGCATTATCCATGTATAATGCTACATTATCCATGAATAGTGAACTGCTCCATGGATAATGCAAATGAAGATTTTGGCTATCCATGAATAGTCAATTCTAGTATTCATGTGCAATTAGATGAATTAAACTAATTCATCTAATTCAGCAAAATTCGAAACCAAAATAGGAAAAACACGAACGTCATGCACCTTACACACACCTGTAGACATGTTGTAAGTATGAAGAGATTCATTTATGATGCTGTGAACTCAGGCTACATACAGTATTACAAACAACTGATTAAGAATCCATTGTTTACAGATTTATGCACGTCACTTTGATGCTGCATAGGATAAATACACCCTTATCGATTAAAGACATGATTTTATTTGGTTATATTTTTTCAACAGGGTGTTTGTTAGTTTGTTAATATCTATTGATGAGAAGTGAGAATTTCAGTGTGGTAACAAAAAATGGACAGAAAAATAGCTGTCACGTAAAATTGGATAGTTCTTGAACGTTCCTGAAATACATTTGAATTGATCTAAAAGAGTCCTCACAGAAACATAGCTCAAAAATAAGAAACAAAAAATTGGTCAAAGTACACTAAAATTCGGTGTGTATTTGCATCCGAATGTTGCTTACAGCACTATCAAAATTCTATTTTGTTAGGGACGGCTTCTGATAAATTACAGAATAAGATACTACACAAAAATGATTACTGTCACTCCGAGTGTGTTCATACCGTTCAGAGTTGTGTTTGTTCGTAAAAATCACATGCATGTCATAAATTTGCAATTAGGACATCAGTCCGCAGACTATGATGACAACACCGACAATGACAAATTACGATTTTTAACACATGACCGAAACGAGTCAAATGTTACAAAAACAACCCGCCATCATGTAATGTAGGTCACTGAGAATTGTAGTCAAGACTCCGTCGTCCTTGCCAAAGGCTCCTCAGGAATAATAATTAGTTTTGTCTCTTTTCTCTCGGGAATTCCTGATTTCAAGGCAGACTGCAGACATGGTCATCGATATTCAAGATCATTACAGTATTAGCACAAAGTTCTTTTGTTACGTTCTTTAGTGAGATCTGCTCCATATGATAACTGGCATATAATTAACTATTTGTGAGCTTCGTTGGAAGCACGGTAGTTTTGTGTCTCAGTTAAACTAAATGTTCAAAGTAAACCATGGCTTCGTGACTGTGAACAATCAGGAAATCCAAGCAGCCTTTTATTTCCGACGAAATTTAATAACACCAACTAGATTTGAAATGTCAAAGAGCTTTTACACGGGATGCTCTGATCAAATTATGTCCATATGATTGACCTTTTTGGAGACATCACATATGGAAAGCATTGTGAAAGTGATCAATCTGTAGTCATTGTTGTAACTACAGTCATCTCAGGTCATGGCTCTTCTTTTATTTAATTAATGTAGCATTTTTGTCACGAAAAATTAGATTACAGGTAGTACTACAATGGAAAGGCCTGCTATATTCTAACATTACTAAACTGTCAAAACCAAAACGTTTCGTCTTTGAGCTGTGTAACTTTTTCATGTTTTCGTTGTTGATACGACTGGCATTTACTCACCTCTCTCTGGGTTCCCCACAATTGGCGGGTTGCAATCTTTTCAGCTGAAAGAAAAAAAGAAACATGAAATAGATACAAACTAGCGAAAGAAAAGTGCGTTTTGAAATAATGCGCACATACATCCTGGTCGATTCACCGATCCACAAGTACATAACCCAAATTCTAGATATGGTAATGGTCTCTTGTGCTCCATGCGGGTGTATTCGAGGGGGAAAGAAAAGAAAGCCTTTTTTGCATGTTTACAATCCAATGATATTGATCCACTGAAACAAGTGATCCTTGAATATTCAGATAGGGATCAGACTGGGTGCATGAAAAATCTTTCAAAGCTAAATGGATTTCAGTGAAGCCTTTCATATGCCCGTGTCATATTTGTTCGTCTAGTTTCAACTCTTGTAGTCTTCAAGTCAAATTACTGAGGGAATATCAGCAGTCAGTTTCTAGTTCAAATATATGTACTTCTTTAAATGGACATGTCATCTCTGGAGCTGTTTTGGCTGAGGTACATGTTGGAAAGCTATATTCACAAGAATATTGGAAACTTCTTGCTTGCAGGGTCTCATGGGAGTTTATTTGAAAATGTACTTACCAATAATTCTTACTCCGTACCACTGATCAAAAACTCAATATCATGTCCGTTTAGAAGTGATAATCCTTTCCTTACCACTCTAAAATAGAAGGTAAATAACAGTGTAAATTCACTTATCTGATAAAGGCAACAACAGAATAATAATCTGATCTGATTGCAGTTTTCTCCTGACATCGATTGACTGGACGACGGATTGCCAGGAGTTATTGCATTGTCTAAGTGTTCTATCAACAGAATATGTTCCAGAAAAATGTTTTGGTTCAGATGATTTCTATTCAATTGACGCTTTTCTGCGACCAGAAACGTCACAGGACATGCCAGTCTTTCCTTTTGTAATTCAGTTCCTTTTTCAATTAACATCTAGTGATGAAAGTTTCTATTATTTTTAAAGAAATACCTTTAATGTGGATTTTAAAAGAATACATGAAACGTCTGCGTCTGTTCTTTTCGATGCATTTTAGCAATTTCGGTACCATGTTCCTGCAGCAGTTACACATCAGGTACCCGATGTTAAGACACAAAAAAACCGTTTCTTTGGAATTATTCAGCCTACAGTTTGTATCAATCATAAATTGTCAATCATTACTGTCGTTCCCTTTCGTCATCCGCGGTACTTCTGATAGATACTTCAAATTCTTTTCAAAATAAAGTCCCACATCACACCAGGTTCAATTTGCTTAATCGAGTAGCAGTTATTTTGTAACATGTTCATGAGTGATATTTCCCATGCTAATAAATATATTGTAAGGTTGCGTTTACACTGAACTCTTAATGATGGCGTTAGCGTCAGCGATGCAAAATCTTCTTAGGGGACATCGCTAAGAAATGGGTAGATTACCCATTCCTTAGCTATGTTTGCTAGCGCTAATGTCGTTGCTAACGCTCTGTGTAAACGGACCCTAAAAGGAAATTTGAACTATTCTGATGAACCAACTCTGCAAATTTAATGAAAAATAGCAAACTTATTTTGTGATGTGTTCATCACTGATATTTCCCATTCTAATAAAGATATTGTGTGAAAGGACATTTGAACTATTCGGATGAACCAACTCTGCAAATTTAATGAAAAATAGCAAACTTTCGGTGTTCAAAGCTTTAAAGATGTAGACCACACAACAATTTTGTCTTTTTTGATCTCACCATGGCAAAAAGGGGATCCCTCGCATCACCATGCAAACGGAGAGCAAAATCCCAAAAAGCATACATGAACAGCTGTACGAGAACCAACTAATTAATTACTGAGAGACTGATGAGCTGATGTTCAAAGTAAAGTACTTTTCATACTCTATGTTTCGAGGACACTAAAACCTAAAATGACTCAACTTTAAACATTAAATACCGTAAAATTAATTGGAATATTTTTCTTGTTCATGTGAACTTGTTATTTTCTCGTGTATAGGACATGCTATTTCCGAAGAAATCAGGTTTTTCAGATGATGTAAGACAAGAATCATCAAGGACATATCACGTGAAAAAAAGTAGAAACTGACCAAAGTTGACAATCTCTTGTCAGGTGTAGACAGTCTGCCTATTCTGAACCACTCCAGCTTCTACCCAATGTTGCATCAAATCTCCTTGGTCTCTCACGTTGGGACAAGCCACATGTAGATGCTGTTACAACAAGATAAAGAATCTACACAGATACACGCACGAGAAAACTATCTGACTCTTTTGACTCTTTGGGTTCAAGATTTTCATGTTCACATTGTTGAATCACAACTACAGAGTCTTGTTTCATGACTAATCAGACTATTCCTCTAATTTATTTTGCCTATAATCTATAATTTTAGGAATTCATGGATTGCTGTACACAGAAATCTGGTTTTAATTTGTTTTTTACTTTTTGAATACTATTCCGGATGTAGATAACTTTAATTTGCCAGGCGCAGTTAAAGAAATGCTTAAAAGACGTAATTAATATTCTTGACTTGTTCACGTGAGAGTGGATCAGCAGTATCTGACGACTGCAGATGTGAAGCAATTAACTTGTCAACTGTCTTCATGCGAAGAGGATGAGCAACAGACTCAGTGACGTGAAACTTGCCATAAATGCATGAAGGCTATTAAAATCAAGTCATTATCTTTCTTGAAAGCTTCGCACATAAGTTCAGTGAGTCTGCTGATGTAAAAATAGCTAACATCACATGCTTACTTCACTAAAATCAGTAGAGTGATATTCGGTGTCATCTGGAACCCAGGATATATCAACCGAATCAGTTTATTTGGTGTGAACGTTCTGACATTAAAATAGTCTCTCAAGCCATCTGAATGACCTATCTAAAACTAATTATGCGAAGGTCATTAACTGACATGTTCAATGATACACACAAATCACATTAGTGGTCCTTTATTTTGCTGCCTCAGATGCAAAACATGGCATTAATGGACAACTGATCAATAATATCATCATGGCAATAGACTTACAATAACATGACCTAGATTTCCAAGTTCAATCGTAATTAGCAGAGACTCTTACTATTAATCCAAAAACCTTTAATTACAGTATGCGGGTCAGTATCTGAGTGGACAGCGAAGGAAAGACTACAGGAACCGTAGCCAGTCTTAAAAATCTGATACAGTGTCTTCATTTCTCTCCGTGCATGTCCATAACTCTACCACTCCATAGTTAATTACGCCTATTTAACGGAAACAATACATCTGTATTTAACATAAACACTTTGCCATTATATAGGCGATAGTGAGAAGGCATTTTTGATGATATGTGTGGCCGAGTAAGCGGCAAAATAGGTCATGCTGGCTGACAGACAGCTTGGTGTACAACTTGGAATTCACGAGGAAATGGAAGCCGCAATGACGGAAACATCTAGTCACCATTAAACTCTCTTTTTACTAAAAGTTGTTTTCTTGTTAGTGGTCAGTTGATATATTAGTTGATACTGTGATCGAATGACTGGTTGATGTTGCAAAACAAAGAATGTTTCATTGAAATCTTCAAAAATGCAATCATGATGACAGCAACTGAACAGTCCAACTAGACTTGACAAACCTAAACTCATCGAAATAACAAACACTCTGAATCACACAGCATTCATTGTTATGTTTCCAGCTTCAGCACTGAGATGACCTCGCTGTAATTCACATTGAAACATTTCCTTGTCGGAAATCATAAAGAAAACCTTCTCTGACAAAAACTATCCAGAGGAGCTGTATTCTTCAGCAAAAGAGCACCAATGTTAAAACGCGTCCCATGGTCATAATCAACTTGAACTCAACATGTAAAAAGATTTTGCAGGCTTTCATAGCATGTAATGTCCCTGAGTTTCAGTGACCCAAAATAAATAGTCCTCAGTGTAAGAACTAGTGACATAAAACTACTCTCAAAGAACCATTCAATTTCCCCTAAATCATTGCAATATGGGCGACTTGTATCAGAGGTTTAATGCAAGGCATTTACTTTCCCACCCAAAATGTATGGTGAACAGAAAAATTTCAAGCACCTTTGGAAAACAAAGAGGATTTTCAAAATAACGACAGACATGGAACATTTTTCTGTCATTGCAAGGGAACATCAGTGCTGCTAATTTTAGTTCCGTATGCCATAGTGAAATATCTGACTCTGATCGTTATCTCAAAATATCATCCAACAGTTAGGCTTTAAATTCATTTTCAACAAAGACGGCATCATTAACCACATACAGAATGATTTAGTTCATTTAAGGCATTTTGGGAACTCTTCACCTTTCGCAATTTGTTGCTGCGAAATCACGTTTTGTTTTGAAAGCCAGAGTAAAATATAATGGGTCCTATTTAATTGGAATCATTAAAAGAAATAAATCTAATATTCGCATTTTCGTTCGCACATACGATAGCAATCTACGGACGTTGTGTATTGCTCTCTAAATTCAGTAATTTGTCATTCAGTTTCTACTGTTCACCTCTGAAGCTAATTTCATCCATGACCTTATGTAACCATCATTTTGTTGGATTCATTAAATCTGTCTCTATTTGATTCAGAAAACTTGCATTACTGGCCCTTTTATTGGTGGCAGCAATAGTGTAAATACACTGATTTCATAAAGGCACGGGAGAATTAATAATTTGATTGCAGCAATTTTCCATTTCCATTGTATTTCAATGGAGTGGATGATGGGTTTGGACAGATTGAGTGAAACATGTAAGATTTTTACAACCATAATATTGTTCAGAATCTTTGTGTTAGTTTAAAAGTGAACAGTAGATACATATTTGCATCACTATTGGAATGTAAACTTTCTTTCTCTGATTTAGTTACCTCTGTGGTTAAAACAGGGTCGTTTGTAAGATATGTAATGCCCGTCTAAAACATGGGATAGACTTAATTAAGCGTGAAGACACAGTATTAGAAGCACAAGAAGACATGCTGCTTTTCTCTGATTCCGCTTTAATTCTGCCCCACAGAAGCTTGCAATGGGTCAAGATTATGTCTATTTTTGTCTTGAAAACAGAACACGTTTCAAATATAAATGCTCTGCAGACCAATTAAAAGAAATGTTAAAATAGGATGACAACATATTCACAAAGATTGACAAAATATGGACATTATATCCTTCGTGAAGACTGGTAAAAACATGATAATTTAGGAAGATTATGTGCAATCCTGTTATCGCGGATGCAGCAATTGACAGAACTTTCACGTCATTTCGCAGATGTGAGAAGAGATCTATCAAAGTTAATTCCACAATTTTCAGCAATAAGTAAAGTTAAGCTGCGGTGGTATGAATAACATTGAACTCTCAATCAGTCGATCGTTACTTTGATGTGAGAACGATACTTGGAAAAGAAGAATCTTAGGGGATGATGAACATTAATACTAGTGAAAGGCGATGCTTAACAAGCCATATTTAGCTCTATTCAGACGGCTTAGCAATATCTGACTCTTGCAGATGTCAAACTATTGGCATTTAATCTTTCCTACCGCGAAGATTAAACAATCCTTTGATCATAAAGACGTTGCGAGGAAAAAGGTATCCTCATTATCCTACGAGCCGCGAAGCCTTCAATGCTTTTTAATAGGAAGGTGGCGGGGTGAGTTAAAACTGATATCTCCCGCTAGAAATACATCACATTAATAGGAATTTAAACTTACAGGGTAATAACAGTGCCATTTTGTATAATTATCCGAATGATTACAAAATGCCGAATGATTACAAAAATAGCCAATATCCCCTTCTTCTTCCTTCATGTTTGCTTACATTTCGAATGGTGCAAAAATCCCTAGTCGCTCATTGGCTCAGTTGCACATGGTATTGAGTCAGGTGATCTGATGATGTCATAGCCATGTGCATCTGAGCCAATCAGCAGCCTTCTTTTTTCACACCACTGGAAATGCCTAGAGGGGTCTGAGTAATGAGCAATGCATAGTGACAAGCAAGAATGTAAACAAACAAGATGGAGGGTAGATCTATCTCATCCAAAATGTATGTATTTCTCCTTCAAATAATCACTTTCTTGTAGGATAAAAACGTTACATCACTCAATGGTCAGGGGGCAACCTATTTGAAGCATCCCTTGGGTAAGATAAAAGTGTTATCCCCCTTGCCAAGGCTCGGGGGATAACAGTTTTATTTTGCTCAAGGGATGCTTCAAATAGGTTGTCCCCCTCCATTGCGTGACATAACTTATATTATTATATTTTTTAAATTTTTTTATAACCTATTGTTCTTAATTCTGTTGAAATAATGGTAGAGATAAATTCAAATTTACTTTACGGAACATCTTTTACAAAAACAGTCCTCAACTACACCAATGATATTTTCGTCAGAGCCCATGACGCAAATAAATTAAATGAACTACCAGGAGGTAACTGTGTAAGTGAGAAACTCGTTAGATTGACGGAGACTGAAATATGTCTTAGGGGAGGCTGCACTAAAAGTTTCAATCAACCATCTACTCACCGCAAAGGAGAAATTACAGCAGAATACATCATCGTAACCCTAAGGAAACTGACATCTTTCTCTTGGGATGACAATCTTTCTTCAAGTTAAGTGTGATTTATCCATACTTGTATTATTTTAAAGAGACTGCAAGTTGAATATAGTAAAAAATGATGAAAAAGACGTTTCCCAGCTAATGAATCACAATTATCCTTCACGAGGTCATCCAATTACCTCTTGCCTAAAGTCCTTGAGGCATATAAATCAGACCATTGAATATTTCTTTTCTTGCCACCTGTCATCCAAATCAAACCACCAGAAATAAAAAGATCACAGAGCTTTTGGTAAACAGAATTTAAACATATGCAGATTCTGTATTCTCTTTGTCTTTCATCAAGGAAACGGGAGTTGCACAGCCCTCGAGCAGTAAACCTGTCCTTGACTTCCACGACCAAATAGAGACGGAAATAAGGCGCCACAAAAGCGAAGCAACATCACGAGTCGATGGCAGGATCACTGTGAAAGTAATTGTCTTTTTTGTTTAATCTTGAAAATTAACACCAATGTATAAACTAACAATGATTTATGCATATGTCTGTCATTATTTCAAAAAACAACCAGTTTGTCTAAATTACTATGATACAGACGCAAAACCACTGAGGACTTAAATATCAGTAGATCTAATCAGCAACTACTTTCATCCCTATGATTCGTGTGGTAAATACTGCTCATAAACACAATGAAATTGTTCTTAATTATTTCAAATATGACAGCAGAGCACGGATGTCATCATCCATACCATGAACATGGTTCGGTTTGCGAATCAAATGATTCAATTTGTCATTACCGGACGACCCTTCCGTTCCGGTTCGTCCACGAGCAATAAGCGAAATTTTCAAAATGCAAATAATTTACGTTAAGACGAAAATTTATTAAAGGACAAAGCGGGTTAAGGTGTGTATGCAACACTAAAATTGCAACAGTGAAAAATCAGGATAATATTATTCAGTGATACCGCTGCACAAAAAAGAGATGGTTCAATTTTATATCAAAATTAAAGTTTGTTCATTGACACTGAAAAGTTATTATTTAGGGCTGAGAAAATTAAAGTAATGCCATTAGAAATATAATTTTAGAAACAAATATCAAATAAAAGGAGCCAAAGTATTAGCTAAAGGTTGATCAAATATCAGAAGCCAGTAGACTAAAAGTACTAGAAATTGGCAACTTCAAAACCACACAAGCATATCTCTTCATACACAACATCCCCAACAATACCTAAATCAAAGTCTTATACCAAAGTAATTACTAACTCGAAGTTCCATACAAACTTTTGAATTACAGAGCGTAGTTTAGTTCGAATTTCCACATATTTTGACGGAAATCTTTGCCGACGAATGACTGAATTAACCGTATGTGAAGATTTAACCTGAAACATTTCCGTCATCTAGTGGAAATATCATGAACATAAAATCACTCAAATAAATATGTCGCCCCTGTTCATGAACGATTTCATCTCATTTTTGTGTTTCGACAAAGTTCCGGGAAATGTGCATGCACACGAATTGTGACTGAACGAGAAACTAGAAGTCTGGAATCTTTGATCTCTGCTATATCTCTTCCTGAAAGCTCAGTTTAAATGTCAAAACCGTAATTTATTTTCATTCAAAATAATTCAACCTTTGCCAAAATAATGCAACAAGGTGAATCAAAAATATAAAAAACCAGCAATGATGTGTAGTATTGTTTGATATCACGACACAAACACAAAGCAAGAAGCGTCTTTGTCATTTCACAGTAACTTCAGATGCAGAAATCAGAAAAGAAACTCCCTGTTTCTTTGTTTCATATCACCTAAATGTATCTACTTTGTAGTACTTGATACCCCTGCCAAAAAAAAAAAACTGCATCTACACTGTGTCTCTGTGTTTCGCAACAATATAACTTTTTACACAATTTTACATTACCTTTTATTTAAAGGCGTTACTTAAAGTTCAGCAGAACTAAGTTGATATCAGAGCTGTAAAAGTTGTTGTCTAATACTTCATGGAATCACTTATATCATCTATGTAATCTTCTGAATAAAACAAGATTATTACCCATACAATCGTATTTCTGCAATATTATCAACTGTGGCTGCTTTGGATTCAAATTCAAGTTTCTGTAACAGATAATCTCAATTCTTACCGCTAACTGAATAACGCCCATTGTAAATGGATCAATAGGTCTTGAGAAAAGGTTGAACCTGTAGAGTTTCTTATTGTTGATTCAGAACGCAAATGAGAAAATATATTTAGCAGTTACAATGGATGAATGGAACTCGAGAATAATGTGAACATGAATGTTTCGTTCATGCTGATCGCAAACACATGAGGAAATATTTCGGCTTAGTTATATGGAAAGGTTTTGGGTCAGCTCTCTTCAGATATGTTTAAAATTGGGAAGTTGGTTGCGCACATTCAGTTTCATCGAAGAGTTAGTGTAAATGCTCAAAGACTTGGCAAACCGCTCTATGGCGTTTAATACCGTGTCTGAACTGATACAGGGATCCAAGTCCTTCCTGGAT
>JBCAUG010119582.1:0-21281 GCA_038406175.1 Haplosyllis leylae | reverse complement strand
TGATATCTACTCATTTTAAGCATTTTACAGGCCACTCAAAAACAGCTTCACTAAGTAACCAAAATGAAGCTGGTTAACACAATGATTTATGTTTTGTTCCTGACAAGTATAGTACTTTTATTTACAAATACTAAATCAATGTGAATATTATTATTTCTATGTTAGGCCGAGAACTTATTGAACAACCCTCGTATGTTATTCAACGGAAACTGCAATAATGTTCTTTTCACACTGGTTTTTTGTTTTGGTATTTAATTGTGATTGCGACTTGCCAGCTCGATGCAAAGACATTTCAGTTGAATGTGTAGCTAGCAATCGCAACAACAAAACTGGGGCAGAAAGTAATTTTTGTAATTTGTGCATTTTAGCGTATTTAACAATAGTGTGAAAAGACCATAATGGGAGGATAGAAATTAAGGAACTTACCTTCGGAAGTCGAGGAGCGCTTTGACGGAGGAGGGGACCCCGAGGTCGGGCCAGGTCAGGAAGTGGAACTGCGTCACGGTGCGGGTCTCGTTCGTCTGCAGGTTCTTCAAGTAGAAACTTCGCACCAAGTAATCGTCGCACCAGATATGTTCCGACACCAGATGGACCTGAAGTGCATTGTCATGACATATTTTTGTTTTAGCTCTAACAATTCTGTTCAAGATTCTGTCGTACATACTTCACACATCTGTAACACAAAACTTTGCTTTTTGGCGTGGAAGACAAACACGGAATATATATTTGCAGAAACTCCGGGGTGTTCTTAAAAGTAGTAAATCCATTTCAATGAAGACAAATCGACAAATGTGTTCGATCTAATCAATACTCAAAATGATTCTTTATCATGACGACCATGACAATAACAAAGCAGGTGTTCAAGACGTACTTCGTAAATGTGGTAGAGATCGGATCCTTCTTCGGGCCAGTACCGGTGACACATCGCGACGCCGTTCTCCGTTAGTTTAGTCAGCATGACGATCACCACGCTACCCTGCTCCCATACCATCTATAATGAAACCGACACAGTGATTCATGGTGCATGTGGTTCACGTTTCTTCACAGTTCAGCTTCGTTTGTGTCTATGTTTGGACTGAATACAATGAATGGGTTCAAAGCCTCTTTGTAGTCGTTAGAATAATGCAAAACGTTGAAGCTGCCACAGACGTAAAGGCCAACCAAGGCGGTCAGTGCAAATGCAGGCTAAACTTTTACTTTTTATTATGAACTTCTGTTTACATTCATAATATTGTTGAATAATTGTTTCATCCAAAAGCTTGCTGCACATTCATTGTTAAATCATGACAGAGATCTTACCTGCCAGAAGTCCGCCACTGTGTGGGGTAGAGGTCCTTGAGTTGCAATGTAGGCCGGGTTACGTGGGTCATGATCAGTCTAAAGATACCAAGTACCATTAATTTATTACCTTGATGTATCTGACTAGTCACGACAAGAATGGAACCAAATAACTTATTATAGACTCCCTGACAGTAATAGAACTAAAATTCGTGTTTAGTTTCTTCGAGTGTAAATTTTCGTCAGCAATTGAAAATATTAAAGACTTGAAGCAATTTACGAGTAAAAGATCAAGCACAAAAGTTTGCAGCAGTCCACGGTCATTATTTTTTTAGCAAAACGAAATATACTTACGATGGTTGAGGCGTTGATGTAGTCGGAACCAGAAACGTTGGTAGCGGAGCTCAGGGTGACCCGTGAATGATCGTCTGAAATCAACAACAAACGGGTTCTCTACTTACTGAAGGTACTCTTAACTCAAAGGCTAACAACGCAAAATAGCTTGTAGAATATTGCGATGTCAAATTAAGACCGCTAACTTAATTTCAAAGAAATGCTTAGTATCGAAAAATATCCACTTGTGACCTTTGAGATTTGTTCCTAGAAAATCGTGCACTGGAAACAAAACCTTCTCCCGTGACAATAATTAGATTTAAAGGAATCTGAAAACTTTTCTTAACATATCCAGATTCTTGCGAATTGCATCGTGACTTTCTTAATGCAACAATCAAATTACTGACGGCGACACATGTCTGGAATTTAGTCATCACTCATAAAAATTAAAGACAGAAATTAAAAATTAACGAAGAACTAGAATCTTCTTTAGACCCCTGGTCCACAAATGATTGAACTCGACAAATTGCCTTTTTCTTACCTCTCTCATCCAGTAAATGTTTACCTTTTAACGGTCAAAAAAGAACTATTCCTGGAAAAAAAATACAATCCCAAAACAACAATAGATTTTGAATAAAGAAGCAAATGTTTACTTACATGGCAGTACGTCCGAGTAGCGTGTTTTGCGCATGTTCGATGGATCCATGGCCGTTGCTATGGAGTTGGGTTCTGCGTCGTAGCCGCATAGACTCTCCCATTCTTGGTCCAATCGGTCTCGGTTCTTCAAGTGATCCTCCATGTACGACTACAAGTGGATACATTCACGTTTAATTAACGCATTTAAAGTACGGAAGAACTGATCAATGCACCACTTAAGTCTGAGTACCACAGTTTTCTGCAGCTTTACAAAAGGGTTATTGCACTACAACGTATTTTACTGAACCAATTTATCCAGTTTAACGGAGGATCACATGCCTTTTATGCAACTAGATGTTCAAGATATGATAATATTTCTGTATCTATTATTTTTCCATAATTTACATCCCCTGTATTGTGAAGCCACTTGCGTTTATGTATGGAACAAGTTTTACTGTATTTATGAGCGGAAAGCAATGCATTTTATAGCCAAAGTGAGATTTTTAGCACAAGGCGCATTTCTAAATGTGTTCTCGCAACAGGTTATTTTTCATGATCGCTTGAGGACTGGTAATTTTTCTGCAGCTTGACTCTTGTGTCACGTTTATGGTCGCTTAAAGCAACGATCAATACGAGTAAGCTTACAACGCTTTTTCTAAGTATCGTCTCTGGCCTCCTGCTTCGAGTATTAGTCAATTTAGTCTCCTTTGTATTAGCAATCTGTCACAGTGAACGTATGGAAATTTGAGCTGTCGATATTTCACCATTCAAGGGATTTTGTGAAGATAACTTGCAACATTTTTACCCAAAGCGTTGTACAGTTTAGAATAGTATTAGTGTTTCAAAACTGTACGCAGCATTTTCGCAACACAGTTTATGCATTAAAGCCTGAGAATAACTGAGTGAAAATGCGACCTTATCGTCAGCACTTTTCGTTTCGAACGCAGTATCTTTTTACCATAGTGTAGATCTTAAAACTGATGCGGAATAATCTGAATGTGAAGGAAACTTTCCTTCACTTTATTCCTGTTGGTACAGACATACCGCTGAGTACACAGCTTAAAGGGACAGCGTTAAAATACATCAGGCAGATTGCGAAATGTGACGAATATGCTTAGATTGATTTGTTTAAAGCAGCAATGTACCAAAAAAATTCCCCCCGTATTTCTGAGCAAATATGCACAATCACAATGCTGTTTCCCATGATAAATTCATCAGGCGGCTTCAGAATACCAATTTACAGCCCAATTCATGCAAAATGTTGTTTTCACACACACCTTACTTTAAATTTTACTACCGCATCTTATGGCAATTGCTGCCGAGACAAAACAAATCAAACTTGGTCTGAACAACTTGTTGTTGTGGTCAGCAAAATTGGTATGATGTACACTTTTATCGAACTTTTAGTATGATTTTAAAAATGTTATGGAAACAACTGAGACGATTTCCCGCGTAGGCTAGGTATGTTGATGGGTTGAATTTGATTATCGAAATAAAAAAGTACAGCCGAAAAATAACCTTGAGACTGAACAAACAAAACAGTATAAGTTTGCAACAATAATCAGATAATTTGCAGCTGCTTCGAATCATTATGATGTAATTATAAGTCGCTATCAGAAATATGGAATGATAATTCGAGAAACTGTTCGTTAATTCCACAGCAACGCGACAAATTAGCCCAGGCGGTCGATCGCCTTGCTGGCAGAATCAGGGTGACGAATTAATACCCCATAAAATAAACCCTTCTTCTAAATGATGAATAAATTAACTGTGAAGATCTCCACTTCGTGGGAGTGGGTAGGACGTCACAGTGTCCATATTTTGCTACTAAACTTGCAGGCCTGTGGGGAATATCTAGTCGTTTATCTCTTGCTCTATCGCCTAATAATGCTCCAGCACTGCAAAACCACCACGATGCGTCCTAAAAACCGCATGTACGTATTGAGGTGATCCACATCAATTAATTACTGAACAATGTTGAAATATTTCCTTGCTCATTTTTTGCTGCTTATCGGATAGACATCCTGGTTAGTTACCACCTTCGTGGCGTATTGCTCCGCTATCGTGAGGCACGACGACACTTTTACCTAATGCGATACACACAACAATCTTGTTTCCTCCCACTGCATCACGTCTCACAAAGGCGATAACAACGTACTAATGAGAGCTAGCTTTTCGTCACAGATCTAAGGTGTACTTCAACATGAAAGAAGACACCGCGACAATTAATCATCTTTTTTCTTTGCTCCCGACATTACGTCATTAGTATGTTATACAATTTATCAACACATTTATGCAATGGTACAGATTACGGGTTGCATATACTTCTTGAGGAAAAACATGTTGTTATAGAAGTTCTAAGTTTTCAATATAATTTGGTTAATGCTGTGGAAAATGAAAGTGTTTCTTTTGATAACCGACTGACATTTAATTATGATATTTTATGAAGAACTTCAGATATGGTCTACTACGCAGTGAAAATTGTTTCATGGAAAGGCCACTTAAAATAATGCAGAAAACGATCGTACAAGACAAGGCTACCTGATATTGGGGGAAGGAAGAGCATCTGACCTTCATATATTTCGGAAGAATAAGTAAATGACAAGTGGCTTGTACTTACCAAAACAATGTGTCCTGTAGAGATGTCCATGTTGGACGTAACGGGTTCTTCACTCCTGCAAATAGAAAATAAAAATATGGTCAATTAAAATAATTCAAACATGGACAACAACAAAGCAAATTGCTTTCTGAATTCAGGAGAAACTGCAGACCTTATTTGACATCAAATGATTTACGTAATACTTTTAGTCTCACGAGCTCAAGTTGTGCAGAGAAGATTTACTTCACACTATTGATTTCAACTAACTTTAAGAAAACTACTTTTCGACGAGATGGTCAGAGAACACAAATGGATGAAACTGTCACACAAAAACGTGCTTTACGATTGTAATTAAATTAAGATGGTGGGCTTGAGTTTTTTGTATTGCTGCCTGGGCAGATGACATTTTGATAACAGCATTAAAGTGACCAGAAAAAAAACACACACATAATCATAAATTGGAGTATTAAAAAAGTAACCACTGTGACAGTGGTTAAGTTACTAAATATCACTATCACTCTACTCAACAAATAATATTCAGATGTAACAAAAATCTGATATAACCTTCACAGTTTTACTCGCAAATTTAAGTTAATTCAAAGTTCTAGTTGTTTTGTAACTTTGGTTTGGTTTGGTTATGTAATGGATGGAATGACCTTAGGATTCTTGTTTGACTTAATACTAATTAACATTCTTTAAATTTTAAAGAAAACGCAGTGAAATCACCTGTAAGAATGTAGATATATCACTTCAGTTTTACTGCAAGGGTTTGTGTCATATCTGTCATACCAATTGTTTATATGTACAAAATTGTCTTCGTCATAGTTAACATCCTGAAAGCTCAACATCTTGTACCCATCAGGGGTACTCACACATGACCTTGACCTTGAGTCCATAAGCGTCTGGCGATATTCCACCGGTTCCCTGCGAGAGCAGGAAGCGTTCGTTAGCGACAGGGAACGGGGGATTTGAGCACGTGATCTGGCCGGATGATGGACACTTTTCAATTGGTCGTCTTCATCAAAGTCTTGAGTTTTGTGCCCCATTGAGTGATTACCGTTGACTTGGTTACTGTTGTCATCTTCATGGTTCTTGTGCGTTGTCATGGAAGACGAGTTTGTGACTCCATTACCGTTGTGCATATCATTAATTGAGCCATTCTTGAGCTGTTGGTCTTCATCCATTTTGTGCGACATATTGACCAATCAGTAATCACAGTCTGTTGATCCTCACAGATTATCGCAGTCGATTTATCACTGATTTATCCTGATGGGGGAAGGAAGAACTTCCCATTTAAGCCTCCATTTAGTGACAGAAACAGAAGCAGTCTGTCGCGATGGATCCATTATAGAATGAAAGAATCAATCTTTTCATTTTAACTGAAAGTTTTACACGAAGTAATTAATTTCTGTGAATCCACCTCTACAAATGGACAGTCACTAAATGAACGCTTGTTGATATTCCCAATTGAATACTTTAAGACTAAATACTCCACTACAGCTCACATCAGATACAAATAAATTAATTCCTAGCCTTTCAATCAACTGGTTTTAATTTATGTACATATGAAACTGTGCCAAGACCAACGAATTGTCTCCACATAAACTACAGACTGTAAGTGAGTCACGTCTGAGGATCAGCGTTTATGCCTCCATGTTGACCAATAAAGCAAAGGCATGCACATCTATGACCACCAACACACTTTCCAACTGCTCTTTGCAACCTAATGTCAGTTGTTACGACATTACCAACGATGAAAGCTCCACTCTAATAATGGCCCATTAACACTTAGCGAAAGCGATGTCGCTTTTTGGTCGATTTCTTCACAAATCCAATGTTCTGTTTATGCTTAAAAGTGGGAAAAGATCACTGAAAAATGCCACTTTCGCATTCGTTTTCCCTCAGTGTGAATGGTCTGTAAAATCGCAGGCGGTGCAACAGATGATGTAATTGCCACCTACAACCCATACGTCAGAATGTTCAGTTATTCACAAGCTTCAATCTCCGTTCTACAGACCCTACCAAATACACTTTATTGTGTTACACTTTACCAATCAAAGTATCACCTTCAAATGAGAGCCTTTTTGCAAAATGCCAACACAGTTTCTAGTGTCGAAGAATTGCCATTCAACCTAAAATATTTTATTTTTAAACATATTTGAATGAAAAGGTCATGTACAAAGGAAGAGATTTCAGAATGAAATATTGTCAACTGTGGAAATTGGCATTATTACCCTTTTGAAAGAATTCAACTTTCAAGATTACGTTTGAAACTTGTTTGAAGATAAATTGGAGGTCTTTAATTTCTCCATCCTGCACAGCATTTTAAAGCAGTGGCAAGCTTGTCTCTTGAAAACCTGAACTCAAACACAAAGAAGACAGGAATGTCGCACCACCACCACTATAGGCAGATGATTTTGTATCAAATTAGACTTATTATATGAAACAATTGTGAAAGTAAATAGTACAATCATTTGGGCAAAGTAAAAGAATACCCCTGATCTTAGCCTTCATCTTAGATACAGTCACACAATACTGTTCCTCACCTACGCTTGTTCCTTTTCGCACTCAAAATGGAGAGACAATAATCATTGCACAACTACTTGATGCCGTCTGTCCCTCCCTCCCTGTCTCTGTGAACAGTCATATAATAACTATTCAGTCCATTGATAGATGCCTGTTGCTTCGAAGTGTTACCTGTTGATTCCTTGCATAATTCTGTATGATAAACTTTCTGTAACAAGGTGCTGGTGCGGTACCACAGGTGCAATTAACATCAATGACACCATAATTGTACACTTGTGGTGATACACGTTATGCAAGTACGTGTTGTGAAATAAGGAAGGGATCAAATCAGAACGCAGTACAATTATATGCTGCTACATTATCAACTAAAACTGAGGTGTGTCATTTAAATCAACAAAATTTGACTAACTGAGCACGGTTGTTTTTTGTGCACATTGAAAGAAGTGATTAGGTTTATTCTAGTCAATTTCGTCTTCTCCATCAAACTGTTTTTCTATATTTGGATGCCATTTGAATTAGGCCGTTAAAATTGGGTCTAAATCACGCGGGAACTTTACATTTTACTGTAAGAGACCAACAGACCACAATACCGCTATTGGAAACTACGACTAGGACTTAATTCCCTCAAAGGGACCATTACTTGTGACTGAATGTGTCTGCTTAGCATTCGTTGCCTAACCTCACCACAACAGTCCTGTTGCATGTTGATGGTTTTAAAAACAAAAGACTACAGCACAATCCACTACTATTTGTTCTAATTAAATATTTAACGCTACCACTGTTGCTAGTTTGTGCTTGGGCACCACAGATAGATCCAGCTACAAGTGAAGTAACCATATGTGTACAAATAGATTCAAAATTAAATCAAAATGGACTGAAATCAACAGCTTTGATCGCCAACTTCAAAGGATATGAAACAATCTGTAATAAATGCAATAAACAAATTACTTTCCAACCACTCATTTTTGCACCAAAACTTGGCAACCATTTCCCTTGAATTAACTCTTGACATTTTACCTTTTCAAATTGTTTCAAAGAAATTAAACTTTAATTTATTCTTTCAATACGTCTAAAATTCCAATGCACTGTAACAGGAAACAGATTTCATGACAGTCAATAATTAACAAATATAGGTCATGAATACATATAGATGAAATTCAAGTCCAATGTTGAATACCCGATAATCATGTTTTAATAACATTTTGTGAATCTAAAAAATATGTTTCTTTTTCCACAATTAACAAAATCATTTCTTTTTAATGCAAATCAGAGTAAATTGCATTTTTAACTCATTTCACTCCAAATTTTAGTATGTATCTATCTGAACATTACATTACATGCCAAATATGGTGTGGTTGGAGATGTAAGTCCATAATAGTAAAAGTATCCACTATGACTCGCACTTGCAAAAGCTTTATTGTAAACTCACTAACACCTTTACGAACAAATTTGAGCAACCTTCAACATTGTCCTGCAACACAAAGGAAATAATGTGTACCGTATTGAAATCATAATCCTCAAAATATCTTGAATATCACTATACCATATGGTAATACATGGATGGAGTAACACACATGCTTTAACTGACTGATATGGTTCTGTGTACACACAGCTCCAATAACAGCTTCCAGTACACACATTCCGCTTACGTCACCACTACATGCGCGGCCACTATTGTATCCTTTTGAGAACATATGTGGGTGGATGGACCAATACTTTTAAAAGGCGGAAAAACTCCTCAATACGTCAACTCCACCTGATATTAGAAATAATAAGCTTCGTGTCCTAAAGATAACCCATTCCTTGTTATTCGGTCCTATCTCTTACAGTTCCACACTTCTTGCTGTATCTTAAAATATACCTTCCGTCTTTTTCAAATTTTAAGAAATGAAAAATTAAACACGTTTATACACTCGGGTAAATACCCAATATGTGTGGGAAGGACACCATCAAAGTTGCGTCAGTTGACATTTTCTTTTCTTTACCTTTCAAAGACTAGCGTATATAATTTTGACGTCTGCGCTTCTTCAGAAAATATCAGTGTCTCTGTTTCCACCGCTAAGCCGTCATATTGTTATCTCACATAATGATGAACCGTCATAGCTCGTAATCACAAACCAAAGCATCGTGCCACGTAGACCTATATTATCACATATTTTTTTCACATTATCACGCTCTTCACACTTCTTATTTATCATGTATGGAACGGGGCACAGACATGATAATTATCTGTATCAAATAAAGTTCTGAAAATTATTATGCAAGGTTTGTGAAGGCAATTTCTGCTGATAATTGTATTACTTTCCGTAACACTTATAGTACTCTGCGATTGTGCGGCGGTAGCAGAAAGCCACTGAGTTGACCAATAGGATAATTTAAACAACATTTTAATATCTTGCTGACGGTGGAATAGACCAATCAGTATCCCGCCTCATCGTTGCATGTACTATCTACCAATAAAGAAAACTAATAAACTTAAACTTCACTGATTTTGAAAAATGTCGCCAGTTAGAAAATTCTCTCTACCTTGCCAGATTTGAACTTGGGCCAACTACCCAAGGTACACATTCCACTCAGGTTTCTACTTTCAGACACAAGACCACTGAAGAATCTGACGTGATATTTGCACGAGAAAAATAGCCACAATTTTCTGGTACGTTCTCAGTAAAAACTGACTGCCAATACCATATATGATTATCCATAAACATTGAATGCCACACTCCAAAATTACCCTATCTACCTGAGTACATTGCATTAGGGACTCACTCTTCATCACCATCACACATAAACCATTCATTTCTATCCATAAATCTCAAACCTAACCAGTTGTGGTGAGTAGGCAACTACAGAAGTCGAAATTTATGCAAAGCCAAAACATTTCTACTCGGACAACTGAACATCACGAAGTCCCTATGTCTTACTTGCCACAATCCGTTTCAATGCGGACACTTTGTGAATGTATCCAATAATACACCTGTTAACATATCCATTCATTCTAATTCCACTTTCTTTCAAACAAATAAGATGTTGCACCCCATTGATCGTTATTACGCTCTGACATTGTATGGATATAAGTTCAGTGAGACAACCTTCACTTAGCTCTAGTAAGGATCGAAACCGGTATAACCACTACTTAAGGCGACATTTGCCAAGTCTTGTTAAAGAATCTAGACCTCTTTGGTCTTGTCGACAAATACTTTTGTAAAGAAAAGCAAGTCGCCTAGATTTAACTCTAAATGGGTCACTATACCGATCCGTAGACACAGCATGCTCCACTTATTTCTAACCTCGTCTGTTCTTTAAAATTTATTCATGTGTGAAAAATGCTGCCAAACAGATACACGTGCCTGAATTGCGTTGACAAATATGGTGAACAAATAAAGTATATTCATGAATAATCACCATTTAATACTCTTTTATGTTACAGTATTCTGTGATCATCTTTACCATTTGATCCATTTTATAGATTGCAACTGATTAATAATCAATTTTTTTTTATTTAAGGTCAAGGTGCACACTTTGGTCCAAAAAGATCTATATATCTTCACGTGGTTAAATGTTGAAGTTAGCATGAGCTTCTTAATTTGAATATTAGAAAATTTATAAAATTAATTCTGCTAGAGTTGCATATTTGAAATAAAACAGTAAATTTTGATCCATTGACCTTTTCCATTCCTAAACAAAATCTTTCAGAAATACAGGATAATAGAGCTAAATAAGACATTACACTTCACCTCTTACATAATCATAATAGTGAACGCCTACATCCCTGAGAATTGAAATAACATGTTTTCTTTCGTCAGACAAACACAAGCAAAAAGGGGAAAAAAAGCCAAAAGGGAATCTTGTTGCACCTCTTTTTTGTGCAAAAAGAGAAGAAAAACCAACATGAACAAATATTAAAAGAAAAGAAAAGAAAAATATAACTCCTACAACATTACATGGGCGTGATGGGAAAGGTTCACATTTGGAAATTTTCCTTCAAAAGGGTGTGCCTCCAAAACCAGCCATCGCACAAATTTAACACAGAGAACCATTTAAAATTTTTGATTTTCTTTGTTTTAACAAAATCATCTGTCGAGAGCTTGCTTTAATGGACGGAGACAATGGTCAGTTGCTCTCCAAAGAAAACGTCAAGCCATATTAGTCTAAGACCGCTTTGAGATATGCACTTCATTAACTGTAATCAGGTTCATGACCTCTACGCGTAGTTACTGCAGCAAGTAATTACAATCAATTAGTGGACACGGTGGCATGAGCGATAATTGGGGATTTATTAATTGCTAGTTAATTCTCCTGCCCGTTGTAATAACATGAGTTTCCATGACTTTGCATACGACATCTCTTTATTGGCTCTTTTAACTTGTACTCATTCATTACTTCATCCGTGTAAGGAAGCGAGGTTCAGGTGTAATCTGAATGTTATTAACCACAGCAGGTCAGTAATGCATCGTCACATCATACCCTGCTGCACTGTCATTGAATACGGTACAAGTATTAGCTCAATCATTGTGTTGCAATGAATCATTTCTCAAACGCGGCTGACCAAATACCTGACTAAACTCTTTGAAGTAATAAATACCGTCTACATGTGGCAATTTTTCTAATTTTTATTTCAAAGAACGATGGTGATGACGACGGCGACAATGATGATGAATGACAATTCGTGTTCTTCACATCTTTCTGTTGCCTTTCACAACCATACTTTCGTTTTTCATTAGGAATGAGACATCCAATCCATTCTTTTATGAGCTGGAACTTTTTTTCTTTTGAAGCCATGGCAATTTTTAATTTGGTCTGTAAAATTAAAAAAGGAAACGATTTGCAAAAGGGTACAAAACTCTATTTAAATTTTACAATGCCTAAAAGCTGTGCACAGAGCTTCAATGTACTGAAGTTTCTGTAATCCTTCAATAAAATCTTTCTCCGTCTACTTCACATACAGTAGTCAAAAAAATGAAACCCAAACGTCATTTAATTACTTGACAACTAAAATGCGACAGGGAAATAATGAGTTTGATGTAAAATTACATTGAAAGGAAGAGACATGTAAGACAAAAGCATGGTTTCTGCAAACAGGATTTACACCGAGCAAGGGCCCAACACCGCCTGAGGCTGAAATACAATATTGTTACATGTAATTGACTTTTCATCTGAATCAAAGGATGTTTGATGGAAAAGCAGGAGCCACAATGAGTCAGGCAATTTTTTCTCTGTGAAAGAACGGGGCACCTGGCATGTTAGTGGGTAAATAACCGGAGGGGATCTTAATTATGGAAAGAGAACAAGGTACCAGTGTAAGTAAAATAACATCAAGATAGCAGGTGCAGTTCCTAATGAAAAAAACTGCATACATATTATTGTTGTTCGTACTTGAATATGTCTTGATATACTGTACTGTGAGTGAGATTTTGTGGAAAAAATCTGTACATTACGGCATGCTCTGGGGACTCTCCCAGACTCATTTCGGGAGGAAAAAGGTTAAGTAACAAGTGGATCAATTCCTGAGTAAATGTCAAGGTATCAGAGCTGGGTAGGTCCAGTGGGAAAGCCGAAAGTGCTCCTTTTGAGTCTCAGAGACGAATGAGACAGAAAATTCTTTCTGCGCAACAACATTTCTGCTTGTCCTTGAGAGAAGCACGTGTCTCCGCAAAGATGTAAGAGATACAGGTTAATTAAATCACAGGGGGTAAGAGAATTCAAATGATATTTTTCCCTGGTCAGCAAGAAATAAGGTAGATACCTTGGCTGCTTCAAGGACATGCTACAATAGCTTGCAACAAGAAGGGAACGCAGGATAATGGCATCCATAGTTGATAACCAATTAGTTTCTCCTTCGAGAAAATAATGTAATACAATACTCTTTTCAACAAGCTAAATATCTTTAATTTGCATGCATTGTGCACAGCTTCCTGGCAGACAATGAAACCATACAATTGCATTAAATTTGTCAACTGAAAAAGCAAGAAGACAGTGGTTGTCCCTGTCAAATCTATGGGATGAAAGAATTCACAAGCAAAAGCAGATTGATGCAGCAGGAAGACCATGATGACATGAAATTAGTCTCTTCAGACTGCCCCAGCACTTGGCTACTTTATTATCCAGTTATCATGTTGCAATCTTCTTAACAACATTCCTGCTTGTGGCTCATTCAATCTTCTGTCATGTACACCCCTCATCATAGCACAGTATGTATGCATACAACATCAACATAAAAGGTGCTTGCAGCCATCATCAAATCATGTTTTGTTTATGCAATGCTATTGGAAATGTACGGGCACAAACAGAAATTGGAAGCAAAGAATATACAGTATTGTTCTAATTTATCTCATTCTCCATTGGTGGAAACCATCTTTGTTTCAGACAGTGAAACCTTGACAGAACTGTGTCATTCCTGAGAACAATATTCAACAACACCTTTAATATATCTGTCTGTGAGGTTACCTCTTCCATCAACACTTACTTCACTTCAGTGGTTCTACTCCGAATCTGGTCGAAGTGATGAATCTAGCTCAACATCTCATGAGCTGTGGATTTAAAGCATAACATATCACAAGAAATAAATTCACTTTCTCTCCATTTACTTTTTCGGGTTACGTGTCAACCTCTACAATGAGTTGCAGTTTGCCGCAGATTTTGATTACATTAAAGATTAGTCTTACAGATAGACAAATTTCAATTCAATATTGCCTTGAGCTAGCGTCTACTCATAGCATTTTGATGATTTTTCCCTTCACGTGAAAACCAGCTGCCCAAAATAAATTGGCATTTCATAGACAAAGCAGATGCAGAGGATAGTGTAGTTAAGGAAGGAAAGCTTGAGAGGATCCATGCACTGTAGGCAATGGCTACTGTAATAATAGGCATTGTTCCTGTAGGGTTTCGTGCTATCATATTAGCACTGCTGGAAGGCTTGTAAGGCTTTCCCACATAATCACTGGGCCTCAATGAATCCATATTGCACACATGATAGCTGTTCAAAATGTCCACATTTCCTCTTCGAATATGGAATAAGGTCTAGTTTTACCATTCTGTGATCTTCAAAAAGATGTCTGAATCGGTTAATTTTGAATGCAGCTGGTTTGTACACAAAACATTTGATTGCTTTGCATGACATCGCACACGTTCACATGTCCAGACCACAACAAAACAATCAGAATCCAGAGCAAAAGACACATAAAGTAACTTAAGAACAGTAACTGATCCAGACAAAAAATAGTCTAATATTTTTTGGATAGACAAGACAAACATAATGGATGATACATGTGATGCAAGACGTTATGCGATGACAGTCGCTTTGTTTACGAGTGTTTATCGCAACAGTGCGCTGACAGCCCGGTGAAGCTGCTTCTTGATTAAAGGGAGATAATCCATATATCTTATGGATGTTTCACACATTTCTGACAAGTAATTCACACCGATCAAGAACGAAGACGAAAGCAAAATATTTATTTTGATCGGAAGTGGTTCAAGCTCCCATTTTATTTCAATGTCAATTGTGGCCATATTGGTTTCTGAGACTTTTGGCATAGTACAATTTTGTGCAAAATTCCGCAATCACTTGTTCGGTCAAACCTGTTCTGACTAAACAAACGTGGAATACCCTAATGGATAAAATAAATAAAAGTAAAATAAATGAGTTCCATAAAAACTACTGGACTATTATCCTTTCCAGACTTTGACGATGGCACTGGTTATATATTCCTACCTTCTTTTTTTGAAAATTGTCTTGTTCTCTTCAATAAGGAATAAATGTTGTGACAACAAAAAGTAAAGAATTCCGCTTTCTTACAAATCTATTTTTCCTTATTTTCTCCCGATTGGGGAGCAACATCGTCAGACATGAATTTCATAAAACACCAAAAAACTACAAAATCCTGTTCTTCCTAAGAAGAGGATCACACAGCTGTAATTACGCCTCCCACACGAAGCATCCATGCGTCTTGTACAGACAGCGTGTCATGCTCACCATTGTAAATCCTTCCTGCCCCTTCTACATGTACCTGCTGCACACTGCAGTGAGAGCCTACAGGGTATTTGCAACTCAAAGCTACCATTTCTCTTTCTTTTTTTTTGCATTTACTGCGTGTTGCCATTTTCTTGTGTAAATGCCAAGTAAGCAGGAAAAAAGGCATTCTTTTAAAAACATTATTTCTTGCTTGCAAATGTGACTTGAGATTGTCCCAGTCCTTTCTATTTCTTGGAAGTTGCGTCAAATTTCATGCAGACACGAATTAGCAATTTCTGTCTTTCTTTCCCGAGTTTTGTCTGCCACGTGGTAGACTATGTTGGCAGATTGTGAGACAACACGACGTTCAATGCTTCCTCGCCCGGGGTCTCTCTCACACTGAAGCAAAGCCGTCGTAATTGTCCTCCCTTCTCCTTCCATCTCTACCTCCTCCTACAAGGCCTTAACAACCAACCTGCTGCTTCCCCTGCAACTAAGCTTCTTGTATCCATGGTGATCAATGCAAGGTGTCACGTGACAGGAAGTACTCTTTGCTACCCGCAGGACATTCACTTCCGTCTTCTCAGCTATGCACGGCTCTTACCTGACACTGCTGCAGGATAATCTTTTGTCCCTTGTCTCCTTCTATGCACCAGGTATTAGCACTATCATCCACTCTCACAAAGGATTTGCATTAATTAGTTCTTAACCGTTTCGTCTTAATTAATGATACAGGTGCGGATCCCATTGGAAGGTTGGCCTCCAAGACTCCCGAGTTTTGAGAACCCAAAATATGCTGTTTGTGGTCCTGAAATCACTCTGCATCATTTCCCCTTGACATCTATTATTTTGAAATATTTAAGTCAAACAATTTTTCAACCCACGTTTTGCTTAGCATGTATTTCCTTCACACTACTGAATGAACAAATCTTGCTGCCAACATTTCTGTGATAACACATACACTGTCTAGCCTCACTAGATTCAATACTGAAACATCTTATTGGCTGTTGAGTATCATCGTGTGCAACATTACTAGTCTAGCAATTATCGCCAAATATGGCCGCCCAGTTAGCCAATGACCTCTGTTGTGCCAAGCATTGTTGAGATGTTAATGAACAGATTAGCATATGAATCAGTATCCGTGCATATGATTGGACATCTGAAAGTACGATCATTTCTGATAATACTGTGTGATATCGGCATATTTCAGCCGATCCCCGTTATCAAAATCCTGGATCCGCATCTGTGATATGTATTAAATGAAGCTGGCAGAAACGTCCAGCTTCCGTTCTCAACGTCATTCATCTACCCCCTCCCCCATATAGCCGAAATTAAAGACAAATAAAATGAAGCCTAGAACTGATGTAGGTCAGACTTTGCCCTTTTCAATTTAAGAATATTAGATTAGTATAGCACGATTTTCCTACTCCCCCAACTTTCGTTTTCGAGTTTCGTCAACATTTTGCACTGACGATAGACAGTTCAGGGACTTGATTGAGGTTTGATCTACACGAGAAAACATTTAAAATTCTAAAGTGGGATGTCAAATGACGTGATAGGTACAAGCTGGTTTTTCTCTTCTTGACATAAAGAGTTAGTAACAACGGATTTTTTCCTGGAATTATGCTGCGGAATAAGGAAACCTGAACACCACTTTTGAAAAGAATTCCCAATTACTTTCTACTGCGTATCTTACTTTCTCGAGCCAAATAATTCTGTTCTTGAGGATGGCGTCTTCATTCCATACTTCTTCCGAACCCAGCATCCCTCATCACCCAAATTGGAACACCATCCGCCCTCTATCTAGATTTTACTTTTACTATGGCAACTCATACTTTTACTAGAAATATTGTGCATTATTTCCCAGACAGAACATTTTCTGCAATTGACGATGGTGACCTAATGAAAATTTCGGGAATGATACGACAAAGGCACACTTTCCTGCAGTTGATTTCCCGTAGAATCCCATTCACTACATGTGTTAATTGAATTGTAAACTTAATAAGATGGTTTCATTGACAGCGGTACAAGAGATACACCAAAAATCCTTCGTCTTTTCATTGGTTTCTTATCAAAGGGAACGCAGATGGCAGACATAGATGTGTATGTTACGTTTCTTCCTTTCTCTACGCAGTTCCAAGTACTTTTCCAGGCTAGAAGTAGAACAGATGTCAGGGTGACCTACCTCCACCCAATTAGTATCACCTAACTGTTCCTGGACTCTGATGGACTTTCTTCGTCTACACTTCACGAGTATTTCATTCTTTGATACACAAATTGGCCTAATGTGAAGCACCAAAGAACAAAAATTACGACGTCATGGAAGTCACAACATACTAGCTAGTTGCTATGATGCAACATCATTATGATGTCATGATGGCGTATTGTGTCAAGGAATTCCCATCAACGACTGCAACCCAAAGTCGATTTGTGTACTTATCATAAAGTGCCAAAGGCTTCCCTTCACCCTGTCCCAAAATTTTGCGAGCACCCCAAATCAATCACTAAGTTGATTCTTAACGAGCCAGCAACGTGAAGATTTACATTAAGTCCAGTTCATGGGGAATCTAGTAGCTCTAAAATTGTGCACTGGTCTCACGTAAGGCGATGATGTGGCTATTTCTGTTAGAATATGAATCAATCATCGCCTCAGTTTCACGGTCAATGTTGGTGTGCTTAAAGGATGACTTTTGACAAAGGCTTTGTGAAAAAAATTCCTTGTGTAGCATTTGACCTGGTAGTGACCATGGAGGCTCTTAATACTTGTCGGCATCTAATGCATGGCGACAATTTATTGCGGTGCTTGTTAAGCTGCAGATGGCCCTATTTTCCACTCTCTGCATAAAACCTGTGTAATTAAATGAAGTGCATAAAAGGTGTGCAGGCGGCACTATCTTACCATGTTCTTCTTGCAGCGCTCACAACCAGTTGCGATTCCGTAATCGGATAGGTGGAGATAAAAATATCGAAGCAATGAATTGAGCGAAGTTTAGTCTACTTCATAAGTGAAGCGAAGTCAGTGTCGAAGCAGGATGTCCTCATTTTGGTAACATATACAAGTAAGGTTGTGCAATGAACCGAAATCATGCTTTTCAAGTTGGCAACTTTTCCCTATATTCACTGAGTCGGTTACCACTACAGATTTTTTATTTAGTGGATCCCATACACATTTTCCAAGCGGCAACGCTCTCCCTTGGTGTGGATAGAATCTAAAACACGGACATAGATCTATTATGCACATTCATTGGCATGACTGCCTTTGTTTTACTTTTCTATTATCTGTGTTTGATCTGTGCCAGAATTAATTTTCAGCTGAAGGACCAATTTATCTGGATGATGTTTATTGCACTGGAGACGAACTTCGGTTGGAGGAATGCTCACACCGAGTCTGGGGAACTCATGATTGTTCACACAAGGAAGACGTTGCAGTTATGTGCCAAATAGGAGATTACTAGAATGAAAGAATTACTTTATTCTGAGATCAGATTTTAATTTCTTATGTCGATCATATTCTTCGTTGTTTAGTCTAGTCTCTATCAATCAATTAAATAAACTGATCAAATTATTTTCTTGTTTTTATGCATAACCGCACCAAACTGACCAAAGTTATAATAAATTTATTCTGCAGCACCGGGATTGAATATTTTCTGAATAGGAAATTGTTCTTGTCCATGGCAATTTGCTGTCAAAAATTTAAGTTGAAAAATAGGTTTTGCAGAAAATTTTCCTACAGGCAGTAAGCAATGTATTTTCCTCGTCTGGCGGTGACTCCTTTTTTTAAAAAGTCTGACCTGCAGTGTTTCCATGAAGTTTAAATGAAAATATAATGATCTCCGATGTGACCAACTTTCCCAGGTGTTGCCTGAAGAAAAATGGTGTTTTTATCCAGATTAAGTCACACAAATAAACATTTAAGAAATTAAGGTGATTATCATCTTATCATAAGTCTAGAGGCACCTAATGAACCAACCATGGACTGGAGTACAGTGAATAAGCACAAGGCCTTAGCAGAGGCGAGACAAAAGAAACAAAGTTACACTTAAAATTTAATCTAGTCTAAATTAAAAATAAAAGCTTGTTGATTTACTCAAATGTTTTTACGCGTACCAGTAAGTTGATAACATCTATATACAAATGCCAAATTTGAGAAAAATGGAGGTTACTATTGATTTCAATGACAACTTGAGTCATCTTTGTGGTGTGATTACTCATCAATGGGATCTTAAATGTTGCTAAAACTTCTACAGATATCTTAAAACATTATTTTCTCCAATGAATGTTCCTAAATTAACAAACTCTATGTTGTAAAACTACTTTAACAGAAATACATGAAAGGTGAGCTCCTAGTCATCTACACAGAAACTATTTACTATGCTGTTCTATTCATCGAAATCCTTCCTCAGTCCAGAACAACAAAGCCCTTTCATCAATAGAATGCGATTTTGTGTTAATTGCCTGTTGTGCCCTTGGGAGCCACACCATTACATTTTACGAAAACTGGTGAAGAACCCTGGCAAATATCTTGATAGAAACAAAGTCACATGTGCTTCCAGTCAGAATTTATTGACTGTGACAAAATCCACCAAATCATAACCATCCTACAATATTTTAGAAAATTCAAAATGTGATTTTGATCCCTCTATTACAACAGATAATTAAACAATTTAATTTTTAGATAACTGCACTCCAGAAATGTGAAAATTGAGGAAAAAAGTTTTTCTCATAGACAATCACATTGTGAAAGGAAAACAGTGTACTTTGAGACATTACATGGATTTCCGAGCTTTAAGCAGGGTTATTCCTGCAGGAACTTCAGTAAATGCTGCCTTTTTTGAGAGGATTAGAAAACACTGACACGCAATTTCCAATAGCAGCCAACAGGAAATTCTATGTTCCATTACAAATAAATAACCAATACATTTATCTCAAAAATAATACTGCACAATTATAAAGGACATCCAAGTGACATTCAAATTTTCCAACATACTTATGGATGGCACTGATATTAACCGATTTCCTGCATGACATGTGGTAAAGGTCCCCAGCCTGTTGGAAAATCTTGAAATATCAGAGCAATCCCTCAGGCAGAATTCAGGGTGAGGGTGTTCATGACCCATATGTACCCTGTAAGAACTTCAGTAATTTTGGCCTAAAGCAGAAAAATTAGTAAATTCTGACTGTAGCCTTACAATGTAAGTCAATGTCAATTTCAGATCTTTCCTCTACTAGTAGAATTATCAAATTAATTCTTGCACAAAAAATGTATATTAATGATAAAATCCTAGTGACATGGCTATATTTCAAGCTTTTAAGTTACAAGTAGGTTGAAAATCAAAAATAGCCTGGTGACATGCTGAGGTAGTTTAGGTGAGTATTTTTGTATCAAAATAACAAAAATGTCAAAAAGAAGGTGTCCTAATTTTTCAACTAGCATTAATAAGCTCCAAAAACAAGCAAATATAGAGTCAAAAAATTATCCATTTTTTTACATGCTTCCCCATTACAAAGTTTTTTCCTATCAAGGGGTGTAGGGCCAGACTGTAAAACCATCCAGGCTGTAGTTGCTTGAACCTGTCTTGAATCAGGGCCTGCTTTGTAGGCCCTGACTCAAGACAGGTTAGTGTAAAAATCTAATCAAATTTATCAGGCAGGTGGTAAACAGTTTATTGCAACATTGCAGTTAGACACTCTATTGTGTTCTCTATATATCACTGAACCCTATCATTGACCCTTCATACAGTGTCCAAAACTATCAATGAAGCAGCCAATGCCTTGGCGGCATGTCTTTTGAATCTAGACTGGTTACCTGGGGTAGTCCTTTGCTCACTTCAATGTAAATTATGGTTAATTTAACCGATTCTATGCCCCCCAAGAGAATGAAATTGAGAATTAAATTTTCTGAATGTTACTCCATGACCAATTAATCTAAAAGTTGTCAGATTTTTGTGAAAATCAAGGGTT
>JBCAUG010119472.1:0-21286 GCA_038406175.1 Haplosyllis leylae | reverse complement strand
TGCAATTCCGGGCTGGGGGAGGGGGTGATTAGTCCCAGGGGTGGGGGGGGGTACTCAGTCCCATGGCTTGGGTGGTAGTGAGTCCCATGGCTGGGGGGGGTACTCAGTCCCATGGCTGGGAGGGGGTTCAGTCCTGTTACTGGGGGTACTTAGTCCCTGGCTGGGGGAGAGGGTAATCAGTCCCATGGCTAGGGGGGTACTTAGTCCCATGGCCAGGGGGGATACTCAGTCCTATGGCTGGGGGGGTACTCAACCTTAGTACCCCCCCCAGTTGAATACCCCCCCCCCCAGATAGGACAACACAGCGAACACTTGCTATGCGGGGGCGGTATGCCTGTTGCGTTCACGCAGGAGAACTTTCTTGTTATCTATGTTAACGATAGGGGTTGTAGTGAAGGAAATTTAGTGTACACGGTATCTACAGGTCCACGGTGCTTCCAAAATCATCGAAAGTGTAAACCATAAACCACCCAAAACCTACTCACAAGGGGAACTGCGAAAATGCTGCACTGGTGGGTTTAAAAATGTACTGTTATGTGACAGATTTTGAATTGGAGATGATATTATTCCTGTGGTAATGACAAATATGAGATAATTGATTATGATTCATTCATGTTGAAGTACACAAGTATTCCAGGTGTGTTTTTGTCTATTTTCTACACAGTTCGCTCGAAATCATAGGTGGCCTTTCAAAAGAATATCCACAAGATGTGCAGTTCTCCTGTCACGCTAAGTTCTTTGTTAATGGTAGCTGAACAATCCTTGCAGTTCTTCGTGATTCGGTAATGTCAATTTTATGCATTGAAAACTCATTCCTCTGATTAGTACTTTCGTAATCTATTTAGGAAATAAGACGGATGAAGGAAATTTCCAATTTCTTGATAGGATTATGTAACAGCAGTAATAAGGCATCTCAGCATTGAAGTGTATGATCAGAGAGAAATAAAACCTTGGTGAAATTCGTGAATGAACTTGGAGAAATACACTTTGAACGCAGAACACCCGAAATGTAAAGAGATATTTGCAAATGTGAATGTGCATCTAGTACAAGATATTCCTGTCCCTCACGCAGAGGAAAAAAAATCATGTTGACAGTGTAGCACTAATACGTGTCCTTAATGGTCAATTATTTCATTCAATCCATTTAATGTAATTAGACAATTGCTTCACAAAACTCGTTGTGATTGGACGAAGTATACTTACATATAATTGATATTGATTTATGTACAGTGATTAAATGTGTCAATTATCGTCAGAAAATAGCTATCCATTTGTGTTCTAGAAAGTAGTGGAAGTCCATGTACATTATGTGGAAGATATTTAAAATCATGATCACAGATTTTAATGGTTCTGTTTGTAAAATGACCCACATCCCACAAGTGTGTCTGCTTTTTCCTGTCGAGTTCACCGTGATATGAACATTGGCAAAATGAATCAAGATTTCCAAAACATTTGAAGAACTAAGTGGAACCCATTGCGCTTTAAACTGAATTTTTATCTTGATTCTTCGAGGAAAGAGAACTTTGTCAACTTATGATACATACAATTGAAATAATATAGATCACCGACCACGTACGTAGAAGGAGGGAAGATCATGTTTTCATTCGTGTCTGTCATTCTGTCCACCGGAGAGGCCCTATCCCATGATGCACTGGGAATGAATCCCATGGTGTACTGGGACAGATCCCCAGGAGGGAATGGCCAGGAAGGTACAAGTTACAGATGACCCGTTTTTTCCTATGTAAACCTATATAAAGTTGCAGATAGTTGTTAAGGAGGGTAGTCTAAAATCAGAATTTACCCTGTAACTTTTCCTTTCATTAGTTTGGAAAAATAATTAAAAAATCATCTCTTGAGTTGCTGAATCAATCAAATGTGTTGGAAACAGAGGTGTTCACCATCATAGGAAAATTCCTTTTATCAGATAAGAAAACTTCATGCCATCTGTAACTTGTGGCCAGGGCAGATGGTCTGAAAACGGGGGTCATTTGAAAACGTTACAAAGGACATACCAGGATGTATTTTTTTCAAAAGTAACTGTCTTTATTTTGAGATATCAAAATCACTCAAAGGTCTGTTAACAGAAAGGATAAGAAATGACAAGACAAAATAAAGATAATGATAAACTTGTTCAAATAATTTTGAAGGCTTGCAAGAATTTTTGTCATAAAAGTGCAATCTATCCAGCATAGTCTTTGTTCATTAGCTTTACATACAATGTTTGGCCAATGTTTATTTTTGACGAAAGGACTGAACGGTTTCAACTTTGTAAAACTTCCATGTGTGTGAATTGTGTTTTCCTGCAGTATGAGGAGGGTCAATTCCAGCACACTCCTTACAAACAATCTTCTTCAGAACATTGTCGCTTTAAGGGTTTTATAACACTAAGCAGACATTGAAACAGTCTGTTAGTACTGATTACACAAGACAGATGTCATTGAAAAGTCCATGGATCTGATTTTTATTTACCAGTCTTCCCTGCAGCCATTTTGTCCGTATCCATACGAAAATTCTTTTCAGTCTTCGTAAAGCTGTTTCCAGTCCTTTTTCCTTGTATTGTGTCTTACAACATCCGATCATATTTATGTTGTAAACCTGCGACCTTTTATGGACTTTTTGCAAATGATAATTACGCTTTAAGGTTTGTGAACCTCTGAAACAAATTCTTGCTTGTATGGACAAGGAGAAACATGTAACTTTCCTCAAATATTAGAAAGGGAAATACATTTATATCGGTTGTCACTAATGATCCCTGGAGTGTAAATGGCCGACCAGAGGAGGGGCTTTCAGAAGGACATCAAATTCTTGCAGCAAATGACAAGTATTTGTCCTGCTGCTCTTCAGAGCTTCACCACAAAAGACTGCAAGTTGTCATAGGCTCCAAATGGTGCTAGCGACAGGTCAATGTCAACCTTACGGTTACCAGAAAGGCATTCCTGGACTGAAGTGCCCTTTTTAGAACCTGCCAGTGTGTTTTTCAGCAAAAGTAATAAGCAGATTTTTACGCGGAGTAGTCAACGGTGAAATGGACGAATTCCATTGTATGTATTTCTTATATTTCACTTTGCGAAAACATACTTCAATCAGAAGTCAGGATTCTTACATTACAGCTATTCTAGCTGCCCAGTTCGTTTGATTTAGGCACCAGATTGCCTTTTAAACATCTGTATAAATCATCATTTGTAATTACATATTGCTAAGGCCTGAATGTTTTTTTTGACAAAGCTTTGAAGATAAATTTATCGGTGTACCAAATGTTGTTGGATGTATGCAACTGAGCAGTGATTTGTACGGACTTTACGTTCAGAAATAGGAAAAGGATGGAATAACCTGATATTTTTTTGTAATCAATTAACAAGTAATTTCTTCTCTCAATGTGAATTACTCATATATAAAATTCATGTATTGATATGAAAAGGGAGCCCTATGTGAAGCTCAAAACTGTCAGTATCCGCATTAAAGCAATACAACCAATGATTACAAAAACAACTAAAGTTTTTAAATTCTGCGTGATGACATTGTACAGATAACTGAATAGAGTAATTAAGAAGTGAGACATTTACCTTTCTTCACTTGAAGATACAAACCAACTTGTCTGTAGAACAACTACAATTCCAAGAATCATATTCACCGTCTGTTCCATGATTTTCGTCATTTACTGGTGACGATTTACAGTCGCAAACCAAATGTATTCAATCGTCGGTCCTTTCTTTGAGGTGTCTAAACATGAGTTACTGGAACATGTTCAAATGTATATGTTCTATCCTAATTCTTCATATCAGGTATACATCCGCATAAGCAAACAGCCGATATTGTCCTTTTCCTTGCAGTACGTAAAAATGTGTGATTTGGCAATAAAAACAATGATATCGTTTCTTTGTCCACTGTTAATCACCAGTTACCCCTGATAATTCTGGTTCTTCAATGTTTTCCAGTTGTTATTCACAAAAGCCATCTTATATCCTTCAACTCAAAAGTTATCAATGTTTCATAATATGTAATGAAAAAAGTATTAATAACTCATTCGTCTTTCTATTGTTTACCTTCATAAAAAATCACCGTATGAGTGAAGTAAAACAGTCTGCTCGTGGTAATGGAATGTCCTGCTGTGTTGTGATAACTGGTGGGAGTCACTTTTTGCCAGGTCGTGCCTTGGTGAGGCTTCCGCAGTGGGATAAGCTGTGTGAGAATCTCTGTTTCTTGTTCATTTTATATAAAGCTGTCCTAGAAGCAGCTTCTTCAAAGGTCTTCTGTAGCAACAGTTTGAAAGTTAAAGGTCTTACTGTCTGGACAATGGATAGGCAACTGTTGTAATAAAAGGACATTTGAAATGGAAACTTTCTTTAAAATAAGAATAGTATATCATGTCCACTTAACAGCATTATGATCACGATTTCACTTGATTCTTTTAATATCAAAGAATCCACAGACACCTAGTCAATACCAATTCAAGTGTAAATGATAAAACATGTAGAATGATCGGGGTGTGTTTGGGGGTCGCAATCAGACTCATCACTTAAAACCTTTCAGACAAACGTAGGTCGCACAGACCTGCGAAGCCAATGACATTAATGTATTGAATGTATTGAATTTAGGGAAGCTTGCATGTGTATACCAAGGCCGGCTTTAGAAAGAAAATTGAACTCCTGGTACAGAATAGGTAGTCCTCGACACATGACTTAAAGAAACCGACAGGACAAAGAAGAAAGCAAAAACAAAAGATCAAATATAATTATTTACAAAATCTTATCTCTGTATTTGCTTCAGGATTGTGTGATGTACATTTGTACGTTCTTAATATTTTGTTTTCTTTAGTACCAAGACTTCACAAGACTGGACCACTATTATTTATAGTCATCGGCCTTAATCAAAGATGGTTAATTGCACGGAAAAATTGGTATGCAATTGCTAAACTTCAGGCTATTTGGTATGCACTAGCTTGAACTAATGTCAACAGTAGCCAGGGTGCTTTAGTTACAAGAATAAAAGTGCATTGTGTAACTTTCTGAAATACATTGCTTTAGTGCACCTGCTCTTCAGAATATATTTGAATATTTGGTGATTGCCAACACCAGTAAGAATTGTTATTACACAATCCAGATGGAGAGTGGTGGTTCAAAGGTCTTCAATTTGGCAGCGCATTGTATAACTTGTTTGTTAGATTCAATCAGATGTCCTTGTTGACAAGTACGTAAAGGATAACAGCGAGTAACTTTTTGGACGGACACGCAGTTATTGGTTAACTCAAAAAGCAATACTTCTTTTGTAAAATATTGCAATAATTTTACATTGTGTACTTTATTTGCTCATTCGATTTATATTTTTTCTTTAACAATTAAAGAAGCAATCTGCAAGAAACAAAAGAGGGAACAATTTCGAAGAAACTGGAAGCTTCTGGCAGTAACCTTTTTGCAGAACGGAATAAACTTTTTCTGGTAGCTTGTAAGAGTCACAGGATACTTGTTTTTGTCTACATTTTCACTGACATTTTTCTCTGATCATTCTCTTTCCTTGATATATAGTTTAAAAATATACAATACAATATCATATCGTTTCTTTGCACCCCAGCGGAGTGGCGGATCTACAAGTTAGACGTGCAGATGATTGATCTTTTGAGAAGCATGGAAACGAGCCACCAGATATCTCATCACTCCCTGATATTTTCAGTGTTGTTTAGGTCTCTAAGGTCTTTGTAGGTAGACAAGATAAAGTAAATATGTGTTGACACTAACGACGATGGTAACGTGACGCACATTGACGTTCTTTCGGGAGTGCAATTACTTTTCTACATTGAAACGTGAAGATACAAAAATTACTTTGCTATTGATGTTAACGCAGAGTGAAAATGTTGAAGTGCAAACAACTGATCAACATATCCTTTTCATTGTTACGAAACTGGTCATGTTTTATTCTGATATTTAGACCTTTACGTGGTACGTACGTCGTCAGAAAAGTTTCATTGTAGATAATTACTTTCAAATGGTATTGAATGAACATCACCATATCACAACCAAAAATCCACGACTCCAAATAAACGGAGGAAGTGATGATTATTGTACAGCAGCAAATTATTATGAGTGGTAAGAAATCAGTGTTGAAAATGGTATAAAGTAGATTGATGTACAATCTCCTGGCTCTTGAGTGACTCAGATTTTTAAAAGTAGAAAATACTTACGCGACACCATTATCATTTCCTGCAACTACAACTTACCTACAAAGAGAAGCAGAGACATATTGAAGTGAAATAGGGTGCAATATGGCGTAATGTGATACTTTGTTCAATGCTATCGTATTCCGCTGCAAGTATTCTAGTGATGAGACAATCACTGTCATCGCAATGAGAGCCCTAGACGAGGAATTTTATTGATTCAGAAGCATGTAGCAATGCAAATGCGAATCTACAACATAAATATGACAATAGACGGGTATGAAATATTTAGCAGTTTTCTGAAGCATTTATAATTGCGGGACAACAATTATTAGCAAACATGATTGATTTTAATGTTTTCTACATTATGCGCGGTAGATATTTTGTTTGTTAACAGCAATCAACACACATTTCGTAGGTGAGTTGTTGCAATGTTCATCACCTATGTTTCCTTATTCAACAAGGACGACAAAGATGAACATAATTGCTGCAATCATTTACCCCAACATGACAGATTGATCCATGATCGATCAGCTTTTGTCATCAATTAGGATGTATTCATTTTTGTTGATTGACTTTTCGAAGTAAATAAAACTTCTAATAAGATTTACAAGGATTCTGTACACAATACTTATTATGATCATCATGCAGGTAGCGCATATTGATACATGAGATATTTGAAATAAAATTTCTGGAGAACTATTATTCTCTAGTCTATCTGAAAATTATTTGTGAAAATTGCCTTCTTTGTGGTCGAACATTTCGAGGCAATACCGAGCATGGCCCCCATCCCGTGTTTCTTCTTAATGATCCCAGACTTGTTGGTCACGCCAGACCAGACCTAGCGGGGAGGAATGGGTCAGGTATCCTACCTACCTGACAGGGGGAGGGAAGGAGCAGGTCACTACCTACCTGGCCAAGGGGAATGGGGTTGGGTCACCAACCTAACTGGCTTGGGGGTGGAGAGGTATGGATCTCCTACCTACCTGGCAAGCCACCTAGCTACCTGGTTAGGATGGAGGTATGGGCCACCTACCTACTTGGGAGGGGAAAGGGGTAGCTCACCTACCTACCTGACCTGGGGAGGATTGGTCACCTGGCTACCTGGCTCAGGGAGTGTCATACCTTTCACCCAGCTGTGAACAGAAGGACAGACATGACTGAAAGTATTACCTTCGCCCGTACTACGTAGGTGGTTGGTAACGACTTGCAGCATGTTCATGGACATTCAGTTTCGATTCTTGACTCTGTAGAGCAATAAACTAGGACATAATTGACCATCTTTAATTCCAATAATTATTAATCCATAAATCAACTTCATCTATTATTGCATTGACCACATTTTGAATATCTAATGTATCCGTTATTATTTGTAATTCCTGATCAGACTGGACCTTATGGATTGTATTTCACTGCTTGCTATTGTTACCAAGTATTGAAGTAGATATTGATGTCATTCAAGTGTATTCAAATGTTCCGAATCATACTGTACAGTAGTAACTCAGGAGGGTAGGAAATCTGCGAGTTGTTCAATAATTTCTCACATCTATTAAAGAGGGAACAATTTGAGGTCGAACCTTTCAAAACTTCTCAAATCTGAATGGAATAGGCAAATATTAAAACCTGGGAAAGTGCACAAACGGAAGCTCATTTGATGACCTGTAATTGGAAGGAAACTATCGTAAACTCAAAACTTTTACATTTAAAAGTACAAAAGATTGCTTAGCCCTCTGTTGTTTTGGTTGAAATAAAAAAAATATTTGAAATATAATACAATGAGAAAATGTCTAGAATACCAGTTATTTCTTGTTTGTTTCAAGAAATTTGAAAATGACCCACAACGAGGATGTAAAAACCTGTTCATTGAGCTTCATAATCTGCGGTATGTATTTTTATGAACAATGCACCTGACTCAACGTGAATCAATAACGGGGGATTCTTGTTAACCTTGAAGGATTGCGGGTACATGGATCTGTTATGAATATTCAATATTAATATTCATAGTGGATTTTAGATAATACTGAATGTTGTCCACAATTAAGACATAAATATCAGCCCATCTTTGTGGAATTCTGGGTCTGTTGAAGGTTTATCTATCTTCATAATGTTAATCTGTTTTGTGAAACGATCTTCTATTTGATTCATATAACGTATTACATAAGCACACTGAAATGTTATCGGGGGTGGTGTTTCTTTGATTGTTCCTTCTCAAGGCCAATAATGAATTCCATTGTATTAAAAAATTTTGGGGCTTGTCTCTATTCATCGGAGATGCGCTTTACTGGGAGATAATTACACTATGTAAACTTGGTCTTAAGGTATTGTTCTTGAAATAGGAATGGCCCATTCATATTAATGAATGGTGTGAATGGTGAAACAATTAATTTTGGCATGTGACCCCTCAAATGACTCGGAATGAAATTTTCAATCTTTCTACGTAACTCGCATGACACAAACATCATTCTGACAATTATTTAGATTTTTTATTAATTTTAGCAAAGACACACAACTTGTTTAACATGCAAAATAACACCCATAACGTTAATATTAGTGCTTTAGTTTTCTCTCAACATAGTTATTGGTTGGATACCTATTCCTTACTGATTTCAATTTGAATTTTTATTACATTTTTTCCGTCAGCTTTTGTTTGATTAATCAAACCATTTACAACATCTCCAACATTGTTTGTATCAATTTGAGGACCACTACAATTGCATGAGCATTTCTCGTTGGTGACTATGACTGACTTAACATCAACCTTCTCATCATTAACTTCACTTTTACCTTCTGCTCTGACACAAGTTTTGACTACCTGATCTTTATGCCTGTTCACAATTATAGCTGACATTTCACGCTGTTCATCGATGGTAATCTGATACTTATCAACAGCATCTGACCTATGGCCAGTTGCTTCTTTTACCAATTTCCTGCTGACACCAGCTCTGAATAGTTGGGTACCCCCAGTCCTTCTAGTTGAGTGATTTGTAAAGTAACCAGGAATCCCAGCGTCCCTCATTAATGTCTTCACCACCTTGGCTATGCTATTTTGACCTACCACTTGACCACTGTACCATTGTTTGGGTGTTGGCTTTTGCAGTGATTGCAAGTAAAAATTTGGTTTTCTGAAATATTTCGGACACAAACTAAGGTACTTGTCTATAAGTCTGATGGGACATCTACTTAGGTTTGCCTCATTGGGGTAGACCCATACTACTTTGAGCTCATACCTCATATCATTTAAACCACCATCGTGTGTTTTGGTAATTTCATCTTCGTGATACACTATACATCAGACACCTTTAGGATTCAAAACAAATCTGAGTTGGGATTTCTGGTTTGGCATTTCTCTTCTAAGTTGGTAATGCTCTTGAATTGCACGCAAATATACATTGATTCCTATGAGGAACAGCACAGTGTTTCTCAATTTATCAGGAGTATCCTCCCCAAGTATGCCTTTCTGCCAAAGTAAATCTTCAGCTTCGTAACTTATGATACCTGCCTGTTTCTTTATGACTCCAATATTCTGTGCAGTTCACTCTTGCATTACATTGTCTAAGACAGTATGCATCTCTTCAAATTCATCACCTTCAACTAATTTCCACTTAAGCTTATTGATAAATAAATATTTTTGAATTGAGACAATTAACTGATACAGAGTTGCACCTGGGTATTGCCCCTCACCACGTTTTTTTGTTACTTCAGGAATGAATCTACACAAGGAATGCTGTAAGTTTTCCTTGTCTAACTTATCAACATTGCACAAATCTGAGAAGTATATGGCTGGGTCATACTGAAAGTTTCTCAATCTTTCATCTCTCCTATCATTGTAGGCAGAGACAGCCCAATCAACTTTAGCCTCAGTAGCCTTTTTCAACTTCACCTCCTTTAACTTCTCAATTCGATCCTCAGATGAAAAATTATAGCGTCTACTCACAGTTTTGTTTGTTGCCAGCCTAGATCTGAACCCAGTTTTGTGCATTGAATTCAGACTGCAAATCAATTAAAACAATATTTTTACACATTTGTCATGCATACCCTAATGTCATTCAACATAAATTATACAGTAATGCTAGTTGAAATGAGATAAATAGGCAAAATAATTACCCCAGAACTCGTGACATGCCTATGCTTGATGACCTTACTTTCCCTTCTTCGGAACTGCTTGTCACCTCAATCCTAACAAACATCAAATCACATAGTGTCTGAATAATATTTTATCACAATTTCCAATACTCTCAGTAATCAATTATTAACTAATAAACTGAAAAACACTTACTGCTGTGTATTCTGTACCATTTGTGAAGGTGGAATTTCGAAATCATTGCTGTCAGATATATCAGAGTAATGGGGCTGGCTTGAACTTTCTTGCGAAAGTAACGAAACCAAAGGCGCACTGAAATCATTCCCATCACCCAAAATGGGACTCTGAACTACATTTTCATCCCTCCTTGATTCTTGAGTAATGAACATGTCACCATAATCTTCCTCTTCAATTGAAAACATATCCATTTTGACCAAAAGAAATAAATATCCAACTAATAAACTTCTCTCATATCACACACACACACGTCGGCATACCAAACTAAAATGAGACAATTCACGCCAACCTTCAGTACATCCCCCACGAGCCAAGTTCACTGAAGTCAACAACAATAAAACTAATTACTAATTAACAGTAATCCTACTCATAAGTTACCCAACCAATCCAAAACAAAAGCAGAATGACACGCATTCACTCATCAGAACCTTCAACAATACTGTACTTCACCCCAACCAACAAATCAATCAAAACTCGCATTCCCTACAAAAGCTGCCAAAAATTACCATTATTCAGTAATCAATTCAGTAATTAATTTTTTAAATCAGTTAAATAACACGTGAAATTATTTATTATTTGCTATTAATATCACTCGCCTAACGGCTCGTGATATTACTAGCAAATAATAAATTTTCACTGGTTATTTAACTATCACATAATCATCTTGCAACGTTCTTTCGCAGTTTCACAAATGCACACAGCTGAATTAGAGTTAAATAGCGGATTTGATATTTCAGACAGTTGTGTCAACAACTTCGAAGTATTATGTTGCTAAATGAAATACGCAATGAGCCATTTCCCTCACGGAAAAAAAACTTGGTAATGGTTGTCATCAAAGATGAATGACAATATGTGTAAGTTGAAGGTTTGATCCAAACTTAATGGTGTTTAATTTTCGTTTCAAGTCTCTTTGTTTGGCAGAAGAGTCATTACACCTATTTTTGTTGCTTTTGGTAATGGATGCCATCCAAGATGCTTGGTGACATGACACCTGATCAAAGATGACCACTAAAGGCCCCATCATCCAAGCTAAAATTTTTGAAGTTTTCTGAGTTTTTCAACGTTTAGTTCAATCTGAACTCACACGGATTCAATTTTGCCTCATAAAAGTAATATGTTTCACCTCACAGGGAAAATATTCCAAAACTTTTGGGCCAAAAACTGTCCGAAAACCACAAGGCACCTCTAGGGAGTCACTAATGAAAATTGTGGTTCGATCAGATGTTTTATCCTTTGGTTTCATAGAAAATGTACAAGTACACTTGAAACGTTAATTAATCCCAGCCGTTGTCGGTAGTTTTCGGACACTTTTAATTTCAACAGAATATTCCAGCAATCCCAGTTAGTAGACGCTGACAGGATTTGTAGGATCGCCCAACATAACTCCGTGGATGCTCAAATGTGCTGGGTCTGTACCGGGTCCCTTTAACTCTACTCCACAGGAGACGAAATGACCTGGACACTTTGAGGAAAAGAGACCTTTTTATTTTATGATGTCGAGATAATATGGACCTCAGCAAAACTGCTAATTCCGTTTTACCACTCCCCAACCCTCAATCAAACAGATAGACATGAGAGCAAAATAGACCTCACAGAGTTGTCTGTTGTACGGCTTCCCCAGCCGACTTCAGAAAAATGGACCCAAAGCAAGAGTTCCGTTTTAATCCGCGCCATTTGAAGAAACACACACTGAAGCCAAACGGACCTGAACAATCGTGTTTTTTCTACTTTGTATCCAATTCATTTGATTAGATGAATTCAACTGGAATCAGTCAAGCATGACTGTAGGATAGTGAAAGCTTTTCTGTGCCTCTCACTCACTGCCTGCTCATTTGATATAATAGTTAGCATGTCTGACTGCTGATCAGTAGTTTGGGGGTTCAAAACCCACAGAAGCCTTTTTTTAAATATTACAAATGTTTTGCAATCTAATTAGTTTAATTCAACGATTTTTCAAATTCAAAATAGAAAAAATTCAAAGGTATCTAATAGTTATACCAGAGCACTGACTTATTGGGTTGTAGTTCTGTAACAACTCCCTTTTTCTGTAGAAAGTTGTTGCAATTTAGCATTAATCAGCTGTTTCAATCAAAGTTAATTCCCGAGGAAACCATAAATTGACAAAGATCTCTTCAAACAGCCAAATTAATGCAATAATGTCTATTTCTGTGTGCGTGGCATTACGAAAGTTATCTTTGCGCTATGAAGAATTTCGAATGCGCCCTGCAGTAAAAGTTGATATATCAAAGGTTATTACATGTATAAGCTCTGATGACTTACTTTTTTGCAAAATGAGGTAATTTATCTATTTGCTATATCAGTTCTCACAGTTAGAACTGAGCTAAATTCATAGATTGGTATTGCCAACCCAGTTTCATAAAAATATATGCATTTTCCACTTGCATCACTTGTCACATTCACTTTATAGCTACGTGTGTATTCAGGCAAATTTGTCGCTTCCGAGCTTATTGTTGAGAAATTTCATTTCCGAGCGTATTGTTGAGAATTATCATTTTCGGAAAACAGCCTTTGCCCCTCAAAACTATTGCTAAATAAAATTTTAAGTGTAGACCAGAAGTGAACGTACATGTATTTCCTTGACGATATTCGATTTACAAAAACAAGTGACGCGATGTTTCTTTTTTGTATTTTCCTTCGTTTGCCTGCGCCTTTGTCACCGATAACTAAGAGCAAATTGTGCTTTGAAATTATTTGTTTTTTTAGGTCATTTTCTTTTGCACATTTCTTGACATTTTGACACAAGACTTATTACTCAAACCGCCTGCCCAGGGTTATTTTCATCCTGCAGCAAGATGCTCCTCTTGCATGGTCGGCAATTTAATGACATGTGCAAAACAATTGAACTATTTGAAAATGGCAATGAGGTTACTAAGTAATTGATCAGGTTTGCACGTGGACGGCACTCTTCTTCCAGCAGGGTCCAATATGTTTTGAGTTTATTGCCCGCACCATTTGCTTCTTCAGTAGGGATTTTGCCTGACTTTTCCCAATGCTCTGTCAAGGGAAGTCCATCTTTACCCAGCCAGAAAACTAACTATTGGCATTTCACGTCTTCACCTTGAGTTTTGAGTGCAGAGCTAAAAATCATTTTACAGCATCTTCTGAAATCAAGGTAGTTCTTGTAGAAATTTTCATCTCGACTCCAGTTGAATTCAGGACCATTTGATAAGAGTCCAATGGTTTCCATGATGATTGTTATTAGTTATAACACAATTAGTTGGAACAGCTTTGGTAGAATTGAAGTTTGAAGTATTTGAATCCACTGAGTATGGATACATACAAACAAAATTGATGACAGTGTATCACGGTGACATGAGCTTCTTTTGGTGATGTATTTACTCAGTGTCTGTTTTCGGAAGAGTAATTAATGTAGAACATACCAACAAGCAGAGAGTTTGACTTGAAAGAATGCAGTTTCCAAGTCTTGTGGCAAAACTGGCTAAGTTTACAATGTAGTTGCAAGGGAATATTGGCCTTTTGGGAGCTTCTTTGTGGAAATGAGCTCTTTTCAAGTCATACAAATAGACCAACAGTATGTTTGGCATTATTGTTACTTCTGAAATGAGCATTCAATTCCTGACTGAAAGTTTGGTCAATTCGGACTGTTTTCCAACATATTGTCTCTGAGACTTTAGACTCTCCAGGTTGAATTGTTTCTTAGCACATAATTCTGATTACTCTTCATAATGGTGGGTTTTCACAGAGCAATAATAAGTAAATAAATGTAAAATAGACGAGACCATTCTCATGTTGATAAAATAAAATTAGTAAAATATACTAGAATGTTCTCATATATATGCATATCAGCCGTGAGTACACCAGTCTAGTTTTTTTTTGAGAAATGTACAGCTGCACCACATGTTTTGTTTATCGCCTTGGACATAATATTCTGTTAAAATGGACCAAAAAACCGCAATATACAGAAGTGGAAAGTTCTAATTATTCAGATACATGTATCCTCATCTGAAATTGTTAACTGTACAGATCTCCTCATCCAGAAACGGCGGTAGTGTTTTTTCATAGATTTTAGTCCACAGTGGCAAAACTTGATTGACATTAGTATAAAAATAGTAATTTTCTTACTCGGCAGATAAACATGAATCTTAGTAATAGTAATACTAATATTTAACCCTTAAGAATGCAATTGTGTTGATTTTCGACTGTTAACTACATTTCTGGATACGCTCTACATGGACAGAACTAACCATGTTATGGATAATCTTTTGCGCACATGCTACAAAAGGGACCCCCTCCACGATACATTCTGGTTTGGATCACTATCGAAAGACTCCAAATCTTGTAATAATGACAAGAGATTAAAAAATGCAATGCAAAGGCTTTTTCACGAGGACAAGGGGATATTTTTTTTATTTACCCATTATTACAATATGCATTAACTTTTTTATTTCTTTTTTCAGACAAACATTATTGAAGTAATGAAAGTCGCATCCCTTTTAAAATGAATATTTTATTCAACGTATTTTATGTACTTTGTTATCTTTGTAATGACTATAAAAACAGTACTGTGGTCTTGCAGATTCACAGTAAATAATGTAACAACATTTACATTGTCAAGAATATAAATGCACCGAAGCTGTGCGTTCCCAACATACAGCGGTTTAATTTAGTAATGTTAACTATCTGTGAACAAGACTTGCAGTATGAGCAGTTCCTTCAATTGTTTTGTAACTTATTCGTTACTGTTTTACATGAAGCAGATAAATTCCTTTGAAGTTGATCTTTTGTTATCTTACCAAAAAGTGACTGAATCTTCAAGTGATAGAATTGTGGTGGACCCTTTTTTTAACTGTTCGACACATACGTCAGCTATCGAGGAATGTGTCAATGCATGCTTCATCAATGAGGAATCTGGTTTGTAATATTCTACCTTTTTTTGGCAGATCTTTATGCAAGAAATGTTCAATATGGCTCAAATATAATCAGGCTTGAAATGGTAAAAGTCTCGATTTAAATAACTTTTTCGTCTTCACATTTACCTTAGGGACTGGCTGTCTGGGATTCCTCAAGGGTGCAGACGGTACCTGTAATCTCTGCAGAGGAACCACAGAGAAAAACCAAAGTGTCACGATCCCAAGTAAGTAAATTTCAAATCTTCCGTATTCGGTCAGGATCTGCCGGTGAAACAATTAATATAAATTGTTACTAATTTGGAGTTTTCGCAATAAGCAAATCCGTGAGATCTGAAGGGTATGAAATTGCTTCTCGCGTAATCCAGCATACTTCAATAATGATTCATTTGTGATGGTAAGGAATATTAATTAGAAAAAGTATCAAAAAGACATTTGAATATTTCTTGTCAAGGAGATTGACGTTTCCAACTCTAGTCAATTTTCTTTGTGGAAAAAATAGGCTTTAGGAATTAATGGCATATGTCCAATCTATAACAGCAAAAGATTGAAAAGTGTGTGAAATTGATGTGTTTGATATACCAACGATTCAGGTTTTTGTATAATTTTGAAATGCATTGAGTCTTTGAGGAATCACTGCCGTCAACCACCAAAATTTCCACACCTAGCAAGCCACGGGTGATCCAAACATGAAAACCTGTTTCGCTAAATGAGATTAAGATTAAAATAAATCAGTATAATTTTTAATTCAAAGCAAATTACCGTCATTATACGAGGCAATAATATATTATGTTAAATTTTGATCATTTATTTAGAATCCTTTAAATATGAAAATTATCAAAGATACAGCAATTTTGATAAGTAAATCTAAAATCAACCTCATATCAACAAAGTTAGTGTTAATTTGTGTTAATTAGTACAAAACTAGTTAAACATAAAAAAATAAAGAAGAAAGTCCTCCTGCGCTGTATCCTGTCCGTGGCGTGTCCTGCTGGGGGAGGGTGGTGGGTACCCCCATCCTGGTCCGGATTGGGGGAGGAGGGGAGTACCCCTGTCCTGGTCCTGGCCAGGGGGGAGCTGGTATCCTGTCCTAAGACCTGACTGGGGTACCCCCTCCCCTGGAAAGGACCTGGAACCAGAGACGAAGGGTACCCCCTATCCCCAGAAAGGACCTCGGACTAGAGACCAGGGGTACCTCCTGGGAAAGGACCTGGGACCCGAGATCAGGGACCAGTGATCCATGGAATGTCCCCCTCCTCCATCCTATGGACAGACACACACCTATGGAAACAGTCCTTTCTCATCCTTTGGATGCGGGCAGTAATTAGTATAAAACGATTTAAACGAGAAAAAAAACCATTTATTTCATTCCAGCAAATACTTCATTCTACAAGCTGCGCGGGTCGCTCAATCCTGACCTGCATGTCAGTATGGACAACATCAACTTGACCTCGAAGACCGTGAACGAAGCTCATGTATCCGGAACGATCGAGAACATCACCTTGATTCCAGCAAAAGTAGGAAACGGTCTGAACTTCGGAGGTGTGATTGAACTGGAGACTACCGATGTGACCTGCCCGTGTGATTTGGATCAATGTTCCGATGGGCACGTTTCAGTGATGCTGTGGACGAAGTTGACGATTTCCGAACCCTGCAGAGAAGTTATTGTTCCAAATGGTCCTGGAATTGGAATAAATCTCTTCAGCAATGGTAGAAACGTTTCGGCGTAGATTACCACACACATTTAGTAATAACTTTAGTTTTGAAGTTTTCAGTTTTGAGAAAATTTCAGGTTTCCATGAAGAACAGTAAGAATCATCATGCAAGTTATCAGAACAATGTATTGGTCTTGTAATGTCATCATGTATATATGTTAAACTTTTTAGGTGTAGTTGCCTCCTGGATATATCTCCTAAATGGGACCATTTGGGCTGGCGTCTTCACGAATTCTGAACTGCAAACTGGAAATTGGATTCATTTGACCGTCAGAATGACCCTCGGAGATGGAATTTACTGGTAAGATTGACTGTTCCATAATCCAGTCACAAAAACAAAAATTCTTTGTATTGCGAATGAGGTTGAGTGATAACTAAAAGTATCAGCTTGTTATTTCCATTAAATTTACTGTAAATGCAATAAAAATACCAATCAAACTTCATATGAGTTTATAATTGGAACCGTAACTGGTATGACAGAAAGACACATTTGAGGTTTTTCATTATTCCTGTCTAATTAAATTAATTTGACGAAAGAAAATTGCTCCAACAAATTTACTTCACCAGGAATTGAACCCGGGTCACTTGCGTAGCAGTCAACCATTACATTGAAATGTTTTCTGTACTTGCGTGAGACTGCAAAATGGATCCTAATTATATGTAATGCATGAGTGAATTTGTCCAATTTGTCTAATTCATCTAACTAGACGAAAATTCCTTCATTCCTTCAAATCAGCCCAGTATTTAAAATATACACAGTGCTTAAAAAGAGCGACATACGTCTATTAATGTTATTTCCATTTTTAGGTACGTGAATGGAAAAGAAACGGTCCATTTCAACAGCCTGGTCGACATACACAGTGTGGTGCACAACGAAACTCAAAACAAGTGCGAAATCGCAATGGTTGGAACTTGCAACGAAACTACATTGAACTCCACCAGTATCATCGATGACCTGAAATACTTCTACCGATCTCTAACTCCCGAAGGTGATTTTCTTTCATTTTCTTTACATCTAAATTTCAGTGCTTCTGAATGCCTATTAAAGTGTACTGCTTTGGAAAAAAAAGGAATGCAAGTTGCAAATTGAAATGTTGGAAATGCGTTGAAACTGTCCAGTGTCAACATGCGTGTGACTGGTGTGTGGGATTCCAGCATTGAAACAACTCCTTGGGATTCCAGCACTTCTCGCACAGCGAGGTACCCCCGTTCCCCACAAACGTGTCATACGAGGATCCTCAGGGAAGCAGTTCTCTAACACCAATCACACACAATGTTCAACCAAAATATTCTCTACCAAGTAGGGACTCCAAATAAGTACTAAAACATTGTTCTGTAAACACTACTATTTTCATTTAGAAATCGTTAGAGACTACCTTGGCGGTCAAGTAGGCGATGGTGGCATGTCAAAAGTGGCAATCTCAGGACCCTTGTACGAAGATGAAGCCGAAAAGATGGTTGACGGACAGATAGCATCATGCCTAGGTCTCATTCCGACTTCACAATACGGTTGGTGTTTTTGCTGATCCAAATGAACTCTCAGCTACATTTTTTTTAAAAAAACTTAGTAACACCTAAGATAGAAGGAACCTAAGATGATAATAGTCGTTGGTAATTGACAATATTGAAAGTTTGAAATTTTGCTATGACGCAGCTCTGTCACCTCTGTTCTTTGGTCTGTGTTCAAAAACTTTTGTTTTGAAGTACTGGATATTTTAAGTAAAATGCGCATGGAATAAAAGGTTTAAGCACTGAAAATCCCATCTTTAAGATTTTCTTTGTCCATCGCAAACTTATTCTCCTGGTATATCAAATTATTTGACTCTGCTTCTAATCATCATTAATTTGTCTTGCAGCCCCAGGTTTCAGCGCAAAACTACTGAATACAGCAAAGAACAGAACTCAGTTTATGATGAATATGACAACAAAAAATCTGCCTTGTGACTATCAGCATATGTTCGTTTACGGACTTCAGTCACCACCAGAGGGAGCTGAGATCAATGACGTCAACCAGGACACGTTACGGTTCAGTGGCACCTTCCAGAAAACTTCTGTCGGGAAAAACAATGGTCAAAGTGCGTGTGTGTATGAGGTGAATTCGGCCCAGGTATGGCTGTACGTATTTGTTCGCGTTCTGATGATACCAGATGGTGCAGATTATCAAATCTGCGACGTTCAGTTTTACTAGCATCCAGAAAGGCCATGCTTTTTTCTCACAAATTCTTTTCAAAATGGTTACAAAAATTCAACTGATCCATTCAAGTACGCATTGACTCTTGTTTGCCACGACTGCTAATTAAGAAGCAAATTGTCATTTTAGATACTCAAATATTTATTTTCGTTATGTTTGTGATTACAAGTGAACTGCAAAAAAACACTTCAAGGAAAATACTCTCCCCTGCCCCAGTGTTCGTGTACATAGCTCATGGATTACTTTATGTGACTGTGACCTTGTATTTACTGGCATAAATAGCTTTATAAATATTATTGTGATTTGTAACGCGCTGGTCAATTTTTGTAGCATCACAGATCCTTGTCTAAATTTTAGTTTCGAATTCAGGTTTTTTCTTTTTCAACTTTTCTTCTTTTTTGACTGTCATATACTCCACAACTGGAAGGGCAATAGTTGCCAAAAATACCAGCAGAACTCCGGCCAACTGCAGCCATATGTTATTGGGCTTGGCAATCTGCGTCAAGAATAACATTTGCACAATAAACATCAAAGGCACACCAAAACTTTCAATGATTGTTAGAAACATCGGCAAGAGAATCTGTGCTGCTATAATGTAGCAATAGGACAACCCCGCTGCGCCCACACAATATATTAATAAATACGTCCTATCTATCCACGTTTGTGGAATTATCGGTTCCTCAAAAATAAACGTTGCTGGAATAAGGATAATAGATCCAGATGCAAATATCCAAAATGCTAGCACAGGTGGATTCACATGTTTGAGTCGAGATCCTGAGAGAATCACAGTTTCTAATGCTGAGCAAAAGCACGAAAATGCCAAAAGAAACATGGATAGCACCTCTAACCAAACATCTTTCTGATGCTTTGGACCCGAGTTACAGTGAAAAGGCACTGTGGTGTTTTTCACAGCAATTTGAGTGTCCTGAGATTCAATTAAATCTGTACCATTCCCTCGGTACGTGAGATCTGGGAGAACGGTTTGATTACTTGTTCCTTGAACTGTTAACAGAGAACCGTTACCGACATGATGACCATTTCTGTGTAATGCCCCACATAAACTGTTATGATTGTATGACTGTCCAAGACTGGGAACATGAGCCAGAATGGTCAACAGAAGGCCGAGTATTGTGACAAACAATGCAAGGCCTTTGTGTAGAGTTACCATTTCTGTCAGAAATATTTTGGATAGTATCACAGAGCAAATGATGTTGAAGGCGTATCCGATACTTCCGATTGATCCTAGCGGAAGAAAACTGGCTTCCTGATTGTAGAGCGAAAGACAGTCGGCGATGAATACAACACAAATAATAGTCACCCATAAAAGCTTGTTTCTGTCCAATACTGGTATCTTCCGTTTTATTACGAAGTACGGCATGATACAAATGAGTCCGCAGGCAAAGTTCATGGCATTGATCTGGATGTCCGGTGGCAGAGTTTCCACTAACTGTAGGCAGGCAAGGCTGGTTGTGTCAAAGACGCACACCGTGAAGGTAACTGTTATTCCAAATAAAAGATTCAAACTTCTTTTTCGTGTTTTCTTCCCCTTCGTCTGCTTTGATTCTTTCAGTTCTTCTGGCAGAAATGTGTTTATTTCACTGACTTCATTAGTCAAGTTTTTATCTTCTTGAACTTCCATTTTCTACCTGAAAGTCTGCAATGAATATGTTAAAATGCGAGAATCAGTTTGGAGCAAACTAAAGTTTAGATTATATCAATCGATGCAATGTTTTGCGTCTTTCCACTATGGTACTTTTCAATTGTAGAAATGTCCTTTATCTCTCACAGTACTACTACCCACCAAAAGAGCAACACAAAGTTCTCAACGCATGAAAAAGGGGTATGTGGGTTGTACTTTTGTGAGAGCCAATTGTTAGTGCTCTAATGTTACAATGTTTGGCTTACAGAGTTAGATAGCTGCGACACGCTATCTAGCTATATATAGGCGGTTTTCACGAAGTGCTATATAACTCAATTCTTATTGGTGTGATACTTTAATAAAATACTATGGCAATATATGTTTTT
>JBCAUG010119362.1:0-21289 GCA_038406175.1 Haplosyllis leylae | reverse complement strand
GGGGGAGTACCCGAGCCAGGTCCAGCTGGGGGGTGTACCTGAGCCAGGTCCAGGCCGGGGGGGGGTACCCGAGCCAGCTCCAGCCAGGGGCAGGGGGGTACCCAAGCCACATCCAGGTGGGGGGGTGCTCGAGCCATTTCCAGCCAGGGAGTGAGGGGGTACCTGAGTCAGGTCCAGACGAGGGGGCAGGGGAGGGGGTACCTGAGCCAGGTCCAGCCAAGGGGGGGTACCCAAGCCCGGTCCAGCCAGGGGTACCCGAGCCAGGCCCAGACGGGAGGGGGTACCTGAACCATGTCCAGTTGGGGGGGGGGGGTAACCAAGCCATTTCCAGCTGGGGGTGGGGGGTACACGAGCCAGGTCCAGCCGGGGGTACCCGAGCCAGGTTCAGCTGGGGGGTACCCGAGCCAGGTCCAGCCAGGGGAGGTACCTGAGCCAGGTCCAGCTGTGAGGGTTTACCCAACAGTTGCAAGATATCGTAAAAAAATATGTTGAATCTTTAATAGGAATGTGTTAGAGTTCTGCTGACGTATGGAGCAAATGTTCATGTACCACTTAGCCCTGGCAAAGACAAGAAGACGCCTATTATTCTGGCTGCTGCTCACGGCAGTCTTGAAATGGTTAAACTTCTGTACGATCACGGAGCATTGATTGAGCAAGAAGGTATGCTATTCATAAGTTGATTACTTATGTGGGTAGAGGTTTTTGCCTTTCTTAAAATAATTAACACAACAAGAAAGTACTCCTGCGTGAACGCAAGAGGCATACCGCCCGCCACGTAGCAAGTGCTCGCTCTGGTGTTCTGTCCCTTGAGGGGGGGATACCCCAACCTGACCTGACCTGACCTGGCTGGGGGAGGGGTACCCCAACCTGACCTGGCCAGGGGGTACCTCATCCTGGGTACTCCCCCCGTCCTGACCTGGCTGGTACAGGGTACCCCAACCTGACCTGGTTGGGGGGGGGGTCCCTACCCCAGAGCATCCCCTGTGGAAAGGATATGGGACCACTGAAAGTATTATGGATGGAGATGGGGTACACCCGCCCCACCGGGTGTGAACAGACTGAAAACATTACCTTCCCCATCCTTCGGATGCGGGCGGTAATAAAGACGGTATATTAAAAAATTGAAAATTATCATTACAGATAAATTGAAGAATGGTATAAGATTCAAAATTATCATTACAGATAAATTGAAGAAAACACCATTAATACATGCTGTCTTGAATGGTCATGCACATGTGGCATCTTATCTGTTGAGTGAAGGTGCAAATCCTAACGCGGCTGATTCGTCTGGAAACACATGTTTGCATTATGCAGCAGCTTATGGTTGGTACTTCTGCTTGAAGCTGCTCTTAGACGTTGGAGCTAATCCGAATGTGTCCAATGATTGGAAGGTATATGTTACTTGTTACAAACGTACTTTGTAGGAATTTGTACATTGTGTTACATGATTTAATCTAACGAGAAAATAACTTGTCCGGATTTCAGGTATCACCACTTGGAATCTCTTTCTTAAAGGGACACATGGGTGTGACAGAGTTACTGCTTGACCAGCGGAGTGTTGATATTAACTTTACAGATGAAGATGGTAAAAATTACCTTTAAAATCCAGAAGTAATGAGTTTCAACTGAATGTGCTGAATTAGCTAAATGGAAATGTTTTTTTCAAGTGCCAATATTAATTTTTTCATTTGACTGTTTCAGGGATGACATTGGTTGGATTGGCGTGTAGTAGTCCGCTTGAACCTGGCATAGTCGAACAAGTAGAGTATTTGGTCAAGAGGCAGAAAGCAGACGTTACAATTACTGATACCGGTGGAAATAATGCTGTAAGGAATCTTTAAACAAAAACATTACGCAACTGAAAACGTTACTTGAAATTTTGAAGAATTACTGATCAAAATTTACCCCAGGATGATTGGACATTGCGGTGCGGAATATTTGATGTTACTTGTAATCGTTCTGATTGCCATTTTGTAGCTTCACCACATTGCAGTCAATAGTGTTGCAACGTCACAGTGGGTAAGGAAGTTTTCGGAATAAAAGTTTGTGATTAAATATTGTGATTAATTTATACATCTAACTCAGTACAATTCCGTGAACTTGGGTCATTTATTTTGTTTTCATTGATCCGCAGGATCCAAAACCGGACAAAGATAAAGTCGAAAGAAGTTTACAGATCTGTGAATTGTTGATCAAAAGTGGCTGTAATGTCAATGGAAAGAATGACGTAGGAATGACGCCTGTTATGGTTGCCCTGTGTCAGGTACAATTCCATTCAGCTATTTCACTGCAGCCTGGAAAAATAAACTTATTTGATACGAACATACAAACAGCTTTTTGTAAGTGGTATTCAGTACTTTATAAATTTCATATAAGGGTATTACAATGGGAAAGATTGCTGGATATTGACAGAATATATTATGCTTATAGGGTAATCAGGAAATGATTAAAGCACTCCTGACACATGGAGGCAATGTAAGCACTGAAGCTAACGGAGAAGGGCAGAACATATTACACATGTTGGCTGCACAATGCATGGAGTATGATACTGTTCGACTAATTGATGCATTCCTGGTAACACTCCCTTTGTCAAAAAGTTATCGCATATATTCTCGACTAAAGCGCAGACATTAGTTCAAAGCACTCTTCAAAAATATGTTTGTTATGATAGGATCAGTTAGGAAAAGATGGTGTGAAAAGATTTACAGAAATGACGAAAGAAGTGGACAAATCTGGATATACGCCTCTCTTACTAGCATGCAGACAATATTCTAACTGGACGGTAATTTTAATTTCTGATTTTTCTTTTGTTGTTGTTTTTACATTTCATTAATTGTTGTTATAAAACTTGTCAGTGTAGTAGGATAAGTGGTATTACTCCAAATACATACCACTACCATACTATTCTACAGAAGGACACGTCTTTTGTTGATCCGGAAGATGAACATATTCGTGATGATGCCGAGGAAGAGGAAAGTGAAGATAGCGACGACGAAGAACAACAGGGAAATAGACGACGAAGACCTTATTATGGTTCACGAGAAACTAGTGAACAAATTGAAGAAAAAAATGACGTGATAAGACACAATAATATCCAAAAGGTAATCTTTTATTGATATTTTGTACCGAATTCAATCCAGAAAATGTCATAGACATCATACTTTTTACCGCCCGCGTACGTAGTACGAAGGTAATAGTTTCAGTTTGTCTGTCCACCGGGAGGGGGGGGGGGTGTAAACCCAAATCATACACGTAGCTAGGGGGTCTGTCCACGGGGGTCTGTCTGTGTGTGTGCGGGGGGGGGGGGTACTCCAGGGGGGTTACTCAGTCCCCCCCCCCCCCATCAGGGGATAGAACAGCAGGGTGAGCGCTTGCTACGCGACGGGTGGTATGCCTCTTGCGTTCACGCAGGAGGAGTTTCTTGTTGTGTTTTCTTCCAATGGATTTGATAAGCAGGCAGACAGGTGAAACGAAAGACTTTGTTGAAAATTGATGTCAATTGTGAATGTATGGGATCGGCTGATTCTAAGTGCCGTTAGTATAATAGAATGGATTTTGAAACCTTTATTTCATTGTAATTTACACGCGTAATACAATTGGCAGGCAACCGCGCTAAAAGTTCATATTGTCGATGAGTGGGATGAAAAAAGAAAAAACGGTCGAAAATTTCTAGAAGTATTACTGACGACGTTCAAGGCAGATGTTAATTTTCGAGTTAAGAAGAAAAGGTTCGAAGCAACAGACACCGTACCAACGAAAGAGAAAGATCAGTATGAGCATCCAAATGAAGGTAAAATATTATTCCTTAGCTTTGGAGATCCATTGATCATGCTTCTTGGTAACTTTATGCAAATGCCTTTTCATTTGATTAACATTTTTCCAGCGAAAAATACTTGTCTACACTACATGGCACTGGCGGAAGACAGGCCATCGTGGACACCATTTGGTGAAGTAGACGAAAGATGTCCTGGACTTTCACTGATACTAGGCTACAAACCCAAAGTCGATCTGACGAATGGTTACAAGGAAACTGCTCTCTTGAAGGCGGTGAAATGCAACAAGCCTCAGGCAAAACATGTCGTCCAATTGCTGGTAAATAGTATTATATTTAAAAAAGAACGTTTTGTATAATTAATTAAGTTTTGGGTATCATGATTGATCGTATTACAGCAAGGTTGGTGATATTGTTTTCACAGGCTTCCTGTGGCGCCGATGTAAATACTGAGATGGCACAAGAAAATGATAGGCCTCCACCAATACTCCATGCTGTTCGGTAATAGACTATTCTTTTTGCATGGTAATCATGTAAGAATAAAATGCTTGGGACATTATGACGTGATCAGGACATGTATATTTTCTTCCTGTTCTCTTCAGGGCTGGAGCTGTTGATGTAGTCAAAGCACTAGTTGCTTATTATGCAAATATTAATATTAGAGATGTAAATACAGGGAAAACGGCCTTGCATATTGCCGCCTGCCTGAAAAGAGGTACGAAATGTTGTTATTTCGGAAATTTGGCGAACATTTTTGATGAACCAAATTTCTTTTGTGAAACTAGTGGCAGCCTAATTTTGAAAAATTGTAGCATGGATGTTGGAAACCAAAATTATTGTAGTCTTATGTTATTTGAATCCTCCAATTCAAATTGGTTTCAATTGTTTTACAGATAATCATTCAATCGCAATAGTGAAGACACTGCTTGGAGGAGGAGCAGATCCAAACAAACGTGACGATCAAAACCGCACTCCACTGCATGATGCCATTGACAACAACTATGCTGATGCAAACGTAACATCTGAGATGGAAGCTGCTCTGATTGCTGCTGGGGTTGATAGTGCTGCTGTTGATGAATTTGGCAGAATGGCTTTACACTATGCGTTCATCGATAAAAACAAGTACACATATCTATATATCTACGAATGAGTCGCACTACTTTGATACTTTCCTCATATGGTACAGTTTGACTATGAGCTAATAATTTCTAACACCACTTAGTAGGTAAGTTTAATGTCGTACCACTTTTATTTGACTGTTTTGCTCGCAGAATTGCGGATAAGACAGCCATTGATCCAATTGAGATTTGTACCACACTAACAACTGCTCTTCGAGGAAACGGTCTCGTAAGGAAAGATAATTTAGGAAGAACACCGCTACACTGGGCGGCGTACAGGGGAGCTGGCACTTGCTGTATGCATCTGATACAGGTAGGTAGATGGATAACATCAATGTGACTTCCAAAAATGATTTGTTTCCCGTGTGTTATTTCTGGATTGATAATTTCTTTTGCAGAAGGGAATAGATGTTGATGCTGTTGATGACTTGGGCAACACCCCAATTGCTTACGCGGCCATGAATTGCCAGGAGAGGTTGGAATTTATTGGACCATTGATTTCTAAGTTCATTCTCAGAACAAACATTTTACGTGACCGGCAACTGAGAGTAATGAATATCATTTCAGCTGTACATTTATGTTGATGCAGAAGAATGCCAATATCAATGTCCAGGCTCATCAGGAACTGAAAACGGATCTGAAAAGCAGTGGAATGAGTTCGGAACATTCTCCTGACGAAATTAAGCTTGAGATGAAATGGAGGCCAGCGAAGACTGCAAGAGAGAGTAGGAAGATCGTGCCACTTTTCCAGGTGAACATTTTGAAGTATAATAATACTAACTTGTATGTTCAAATGTAACAATGTACTGTTATAATTCGAACACGGTGAATAAATGGGAAGATATGACAAAGATAAGCTATGTTTAGGTTTGCGTTGAGAACGATTGGCAGGGTGTCGTTGCTGTAATGATGGAAATGCTAAAAGAGGCGGGAATTGACTATGCTCAGACAGTTGAAGTAAGTTCACCAAAATTTTAGTAGTACATGTACATGGAAAACACGTTTAAATATGAATTAAGGAGTTAGTAAAGATTAGCTTTAATGTTAATGGAACTATTATTTCAGACTGCTCTAATAACAAGACGATATAACTTGGCATTAACACTGTTATGGAAAGCGAAAGACAATAAATTACTAACCAAGTTGAACAAAGATAGACAAACACTGTTGCATGTTCTGGCACTTAAGTCAAAAGCAAATGCTCACCAGGCCACGCAGAAAAGGGCAAGTATGAAACTTAAGAAAAGCAGAATGAGTACTGATTTTGTATTGATACGACCTTTCATTGTATTACATAGATTAGTAAAGTTTTTCATATTGTTGTAGATTGCTGAGGAGTTACTCAATAGAGGTGTCTCTGTTTCGGCCCAAGATAAATATGGCTGCCATGCAGTTCATTATGCTGCACTGAGGAACAATTTTGTGCTTGTCAAGTATCTGATCGGTAGGTTCTTCATTACACAAACATTTACTGCTCAAAGGCCTATCTTCTGACAAATTGAAACAAATGTTTGCATTCTCTGAAATAAGATTTACTGAATAGTTAGCTTTTGAAACTCACAGTGGTATCATCGAAAGTCGAAGAATATTAACATTTGTGGCCTGAAATGTCGTTATAACGATCTGTACCATTTAGAAAAACACTTTGAAATGAAAATAGATGAACTAAATTTAGTCTTGTTACACATATGCAGATAATGATGAGACATTTGATATAAATATGGAAGATGGTTTTGGAAGAACTCCCCTGGCTGCATCATTATGGAGTGTGCAGGACAGTCACAGATTCACCATGTAAGTGGAAACAGAGCTGCATTATATTTAAATGTGTGACAACCGCTTACATTGTTAGTCGAGAGGTCTCAAAGAGCAGAGAAACATATGTGGTCAATGTGGTATGAGTTTGTGCGTGCGTTAGTATGGTTACTGCCTTGCTTGCTTGTGGTGACTTACAAAATGTCCCAATTTCAAAAATTTCATCAAATTTCAAAAATTCCAAAACCCAATTTTTTTCTAGTCTATCCTGAGCAACTTTCATTTTTGGACTCCTTCCTGCTCCCCCACCCCAGCCCCCCCCCACCCCCCCACCACCACACCAGACTTGATTCTCTGTAGATTTGGCTTGATACATTTTCAGAGTCCCTTCATCTCACTATCTCACTCTTCATCTCTTCATCTTATATTCTTTTATCTCATCATTTCTTTAACTCTTTATATCTTAATTTATCTCTTCATTTACAAATAAAGCAAAGTTATTAAACCACAGAATCAGACGGGCGCTACACAGTGCCGGTAAGCATTCTAGTTAACAAATTATTTTGCTGCTTTAGAGATGCAACTCAAGAACTGATCAAAAGAGGCGCCAGGACTGAGGTCTACTGCGACTATGTGAAGTCCGAATTCCGTGCATTTCTGGGGCAGTTACCAAAGAAAAAGGGACAACATTACGCATTTGAGAAGCAGTACTTGCAGAGTTACAAAAATCAGCAGCCCATAAGTATGAAAATTTAAGCTTACTACCGAGGAATATCTAGCAAAGGCTATATTGAGCAATAATTCTCAGACGTGTCTGTCCTTCAGTTCAAGGAGAGTAGGAGGTTGAGTGTGGGGACGGGGGATGGGGGGGGGGGCTTAGGGTACATCCTGTCCAAGTCCTGTCCGTGCAGGGCCTGTCCAGGTCCTTTCTCGGGAGGGTGGGTCACCTGGTCAGGTGGCTGCGGGGGGGGGGGGGGCAGGAGGAGGGGGGTGGGTCACCTGGTCAGGGTATCCATCCCCTCCCCCAGCTACCCAACCAAGTCTGGACAAGCATGGTAAAGACGGGGGGGGGGGCCGTGGTCGGTATTGCCTCGTAATGTTAAAGGGAGGTTGTCTTGTTAGACATGAACCTTTTCCCTTCATTAAATCAAAAAGTCTGAAAATTTGTATTTACTAATAATATGTCTTGCCAACACAGTGTTACCACTGCATTGGGCGCTCATCAATCGTGACTTTGAAACAACGAAGTATTTACTGAAAAACAATGTAAACAAGGCTTCCCAGGACGGCCTAACATGCTTGATGCATGCTGTGAGAGCGGTAAGCTGTTTGCGTAATTTTATTTAGGTTCGGACCTGAGTAAACGTCAAAAATATTATTCAGTAAAATATTAATATACATTTAGTTATTAAATATAAAATGGGTATCAAATACTAGAAGTACATGCATTCTGATAAGTCAAATTGTGCATTTCGAAGGAATAGTATATGTAATTCTTGCAGAATGACATCCACCTTGTTAGACTGATGTTAGACCATAACTACTCAAAACTAACTGCGGCACAAGAGAGGGCAGAAATAGATAAGTTGAAGTCTGAACAACGAAAAGGTATTTTCCAAAAAAGTTGTTCGGTTATGCTATCTGATAAAGATTTTAAATACCAGAGGCATTTTGAATCAACAAGATATTCGTCTGCTGTTCTTTCGTATTATTACGTTTTAATTACATATGATAATTCAGCTAATGAAGGGAAACTAAAGAAGCAGGCGTCTGGCTCCAGAAGACTATTCATGATAAGAACATCGTCTAAAGCGCGTAAAGCCATGGAAGCTATGGAGGACGCAATGGAAGATGACGATGACGAAGAAGAAGATGAAGAAAAGGAATACGAAAACAAGGAAGAAGGAGATGATCAAGATGGTATTGTATTTTATATGAAGAGTGAAACGTTGAAATACCAACATTTTCTGAAAAGAAATATAATATTTTTTTCAAAACATGAATCTAGCCACATATTAATGTTAACAGCCCTTTTCCCGGAGATGCTACCTGTGAAGAAGACATCAGCAGTGAAATTAGATGCAACAGATGATGAAGGTAACACTGCTGTCCATCATTTGGTCACATCTCTGGAGTATGGTACATTTGATAATACGACCATACTGGAAATTCTGCACAATGCTGGTGCTTCACTGAAGTTGAGGAATAGCGATGGAATGACACCCTTGGATCTGGCCCTCGCCGTCTGCGCGGAGAAGTTGGCCAAAGGAATTCAGAAACTACTTGGAATCCCCAGGTTTAGATGGGTAAGAAGTAAATTTTCTGAAATATGTATAAATTTGTAAAATAAATCCAGAAAAATATTTGGATTCATAACATTGTGAAAGACTAAATTTGCATCACTTTTTCAATGTAGAAATTGCCGAAACCAGAACGGGTGGTAATGAGGTATCCAGCACCTATGCTCAAAAAACCCGACTACAAGTCCGATGCAGCAGCATTACTGAGAAACCTTGAAGATGACGTTATGGACGCGGATAGTGAAGACGTAGCAATTCCAAGTGATAGGCTGCCGAAAAATGTGTAAGTAATTTATAACCAGATGGTAAGTTTTTCCTACAAAAGTGAACTGGAAATAATAAATGTCTGAACTCTCTTCCTCCACTTCAGGGAGGTTGAATTTGATGAAGATGTAGATCTGTTCTATGATGTCTTACTCACGAAAATTGACGTGAGAAAAGCACCATGGGGTCTGTACAATTTCTACAAAATGCAGGTAACCAATGGATTTCTGGTGCAGAATAAAAATATAGCAAATTTCGTAGATAATTATTTCGATCCAGACAACAAAGTAATTGTCATTGGCTGTGATAATTTGGAATTTCATTATTAGGTTGTACACCAGAAGGGCAAAGACATGTACATATTGTTTACCAACTGGGGAAGAATTGGAGATCAAGGTCAATATCAACAAACTCCATTCCCAACTAAGGATGAAGCTGTTAAGGAATTCAAAAAGATATTCCGTGCTAAGACAGGAAATCAATGGAAAGAGGTGAATTTCTTTGAGGATCACGACAACAAGTATCGCCTGGTACCCAAAGAAGCTACGCGCAGGGGACCAGAGTTGAAAAAGTTGGAAATTAATTTAAAGGAATGCAATAAACCTTCCAAACTACCACAGGGATTACAGGACCTAATGTCCAATCTGGTAAGTATCAGACATAGCAAGATTTTAGTTATTAAACCTAAACAGGTTTGATGACTGGCATTGGAATTGCATACATTCGTGTACGACTGCAATTACCCGTGGCGAAAGTAAAGTTTTTTTGCTTACATAAAAACCCAGATATATTGTTTGTACTTTTCTAGATTGATGTGGACATGATTGAAAATGCCATGAACAATGTTGGCGTAGACGAATCTATGTTGCCTTTTGGAAGGATAAAGAAAGATGTCTTGCTGAAAGCTAGAAAAATACTCGATGAGTTGGTGTAAGTGTGTGAAATGAACTAAGTTTTTTTTCATTCATATACGTTCACAGACTTCATTTTGTACACATATTTGTTCATGTCAATATTGTAGACCAGTAGTAGAAGAGCTTGAGAAGAAAAACAAAAAAGTGAAAAGTGTTACAGATATGGAAGGATTCCACGAGTGTGCAGAAAAGGTGATTACTATAACTGTATGAAACATCATTGGGCCATGTTAATGATTAGGTCTTGAGCATTGCACATTTTGCAATAATGGCGTTTTTTAGATGGCAAAGTTGAGTAGTGAATACTACCACCTGGTTCCACAGAGGGGATATGCTTACGAGAAAATTAAACCAATCGAAAATACTCGAATTTTAAGAGAGCAACAAGGTATTCTCCACAACCTCCTGGAGTATGAAATGATTGCAAAGATATTGGCGGGAGCGCAACACAGAATTAGAGGTACGTTCACTGTGTTGTAGAAGTTTGTCCTAGTTTATGATGTGTATGCAAAATGACAGCAAATATACATTTTGAAGTAACTCTTATTATCTCTCATAGAAATATCACCATTAGACTACGTGTATGGTGCTATGGATTGCAAGATTCGAAGGATGAATGAATCAGAAATTGAAGCACAATACATTCTTAAATATATTTACACAACGCAAAGTAGCAGCTATTGGGGTATGCTGTTTCGTATTATGTTTAAGATAATAATGGGAACAATGTAACGGTGATTCCGAAGAGCAGAAACTCGCAAATGCATAGTCATTAAATAGTTGTTTGTCTACATTATATTTTTCTGATAAATACAGAAAGACAAAAAATAGAAGCTCTGTATCAAGTTGAAAGAGCTGGTGAGAGTGAGAGACTGTTCAACTGCGACTTAGACAATCACCGGCTCCTGTTTCACGGAACAAGTACAGCGAACATGGTCAGCATCCTGAGTCAAGGGCTGCTGCTGTCGCCTGTGGAGACTACGCTAAAAACTGGAGCCAGATTTGGAGACGTACGTGCCCATTTTCCATCAAAGTTCTCAGTGGTTTGAAATTGTGATTTACCTTTCCATTCATGTGCATTTTATTTTTCGATGATCATCCTTTTAGGGAATATATTTTGCTGACAAATTTAGTAAAAGTTTAGTGTACAGCAGCAGAGGACCTGATAGACTACCGAAGTTCATGTTTGTGTGCGAGGTAAGCGTTATTTTAATTTGTGTAAAATTTTGGCACAACTGGATACTATTAATTCCAAAAAACAAGTGGAACAGATTTTAATATAATTTTGTTGCACAATATGTAGGTTGCTCTTGGCAAAATACAAAAGGAATATCAGAGCTGGGCCTCAGATGTAGTGATTAAAGAAGATTGCAACAGTCTTCTCGCTGTGTCACGGGAGGTACCCGATCCAAGCAAAAATGTTGCCTTACCAACTGGCAAGTGACGTTTTTTACTGTGACACACAAAGTAAAATTATACACGTGGCAATGTTTAAGGGAACGCGCCATATAACTCAAGACTACTAAAAGAATGAATTAGAATGTACTTTAAAGCTCATGAATACGTTTCTGGAGTATTTTAACATATTGGACATATATTTCTTGAACATTCAAACAGGATTTATGCTTTTCCTAAAGTCTACGTTTATTTGTGTCTTATCCATTTTCATGTAACCTATGAAAAAAGTGGCTCATTTTTTCCTGTTTTTTAGGAGTTACTATTCCACTTGGAGGATTGGTAGCTAATAAATTACCTCCATCAAAGTATGGAATAGGTGACAGCGAATACATCATAAATAACGAAGATCAGTGTGCCCTCCGATACATCATACAGTTCCAAACCATCAGGAATTAAGGACAGTTGGTCACTTTTATTACATAGTGTAGAAATATCATAATCATGTTGCATTGAAATGTTTTGCTTCTTTACACAAATGCGTATATTGCTGAGCATACATATAAATACTTAACATAATGTATATATGTATACATATACACACATTACCTGGAGTTTTGGGGTGAATTAATGGGACAGAGCCTTACATTCAAGAAGTGACCTTGCATTATACTGTACTCACATCTTGTTCCACCGACTGACTGGCATTTGAATGTTCATGTTTGCAAGTGTTTTCGTATTGTGGGGATTGCAATTGTTCTTTCTGAACTTTCACCTTGTGTTTCATTTGTTAAAATTTCCTGACGTTCTCCTTTTGAGAGTATATATATATACAAAAACGTTCCCAATCAATTTGTCATTGAAGTCTTCTTATTTATTTGTAAGGTGTATAAATGTAGGGATACACGACATTCATGTGGCCTAGTGCATCAAATATGTACCCTACATCTGTTGCTGAAAACATCAAAGTAAAACTTCTCGACTAAACTATACTTTTATCTACAGATTTGTATGTATACATATGTTGTTTGACTGCGTTTGAATATGGTGTTCTCGCATTAAAGATGAGTGTCGTGTTTCTGCAGCCAATTTGAAGTGTTGCCAAGTCAAATCTAAGTTTTGATATTCACTTGCTGATTTTGACCGTAAACGTTCTTTCCTGAAATGTGATTTGCAGTGGTATTTGTAACATTCCGCTTATTCGTGCTGTAACACAATCACAAGTACCCAAAAATGTGTACAAGCGATTTATGATTGTGCAAACGCTTTGATATTTATAATAAAAAAAAGAAAAGAAAAAAAAGAAAAAAATCTACACGTATGCAACAACAGTTCATTCTGAATAGCAATATCTTTTGCTGCACATAGGAGTGCCTTACGAGAGGTAAATAAACAAACTTGCTGAGATCAGTGCTCAAGGAATATGGCCTTAATTGAGAGGTGGCCTCCAAAAATATAAAGGCATGTATATTATTTGCAAGTTAGTGTGTATTATTTGCCGGTTAGTGTGCATTGCATTACTGGAGAAAAAAAACGTATTTGGCAACAAACCGAATTAATTCTTATTTCCGAAGTGGTTTTCAATATGTTATATGTAGAACTATTGTTCATGTTCAAGAACGTTTTGTTTTTGTTATTCATATCGTTGTTATGCTGCACGTTCTGTACGTTTGAAATAAAACATTACGCACAACTATTTGTTCGAAGTTTATCTACAAAAAGTACGAAAATATTTACAGTTAGACATGCAATTATGAAATTCTTTAACATCAAAGTTATTTCAGTACTAACGCGTGATTTTATCACATATTTTCTCGTTAAATGTTCATCTTTACCTGATAAACTAGTAAATACAAATATGTGACTTTATCACCGATATAACTCCCCAAAACGTCTATTACCTATTGACAGCAGAATAGTTCCTTAAAATTTATTCTTTGGGAAATTACAAATTTTTAGTGGATAAAAATATTACAAGTGGACACCAATTGCATTACGTGGACGGAGGATAACGGTTTTCACATGGTAAAAAAGAACAAAAGAAAAAATTTGTACTATCTTCGTTTTTCAAATTCCCTGCGAATCCATTCAGAGTCCTGATAATATCGCGGATCTGCCAACTTCAATGCTGTTCTCTTGTAAAAGTAGTAATATAAAACGGCTCCTAAAAAAAACATGTTTTACTCTCAACGATTTCTTAATTGTGTTATTTTGTTCCCGATAATAAATTTTCCTGTTCAGTATGTCCAATGTGAACTCAGTCTTCTGGAATTTATCCAGTTGTGACATGCTTAAAGTAATATTTGAGGAATAAAGTAACACATGGACCTCTAATTTCTAATTTAATGAAATAAATTGTTAACAAAAACCCAAACATGGAAATTAATATAAGTTAAAAGTTACCTGTTCTTTGCAAAACAAACAAAGCAATAAGTCCATTGTCCCAAACATAAGCGTTTGGGTCATCCCAACGTCGTGTCTATCAAAGTAAAAAAAAAAGATGAATAAGGCATTGTGATTGAGAATAACTTTCATACAAAAAAATAAAAAAATCAATGAGACTAGGCGTGATATTCAAACTAAAGAATATTTAATTTCAAAGCATCTATGTGTAAAGTAACAAAATAACTTACCACAGTCCATACATGAAGACCGATACACAAAGCAAAGTATACGAATGTAACTGTGATTGTTGCCTTGAATTTGCTGATTAGGATTTCAATGAGTCCTGCTTGAAATATGTAAGTGTTGAAAAACAGCAGGAAAATGACGATGGCGGAGAAAAGAATGCACACATCTTGAATCCTGAAATAACAAGGACTCCAGTTATCGAGAGAGATCATTTCGCTTAATTGATGCCAACCATTTCTGCACAGATCTATTCTCAGAATGATCCATAAAAAAAATATGCAGTTTGTAATTTTTGTCAAAATTATTCTAATATTCATAAATATTTAGTCAGTGCAAAGTTGGACTAAATTTCCACCCTTCCCAAACAAAAATACTTAAATAAATAATGACTTTTAAGCGGGCCTTCCTTCTTTCATCTCACTGTCAGCAAATACTATCTATGTTAAAGTTTACTTGGCAGACAAACGGCGCTCCTTTGTACTGTGAACCGTTAAATAACAATTAACCACAATGAAACAAAGACCTGGTGGAAATCCAAAATCCAATTCTGGAACCCATCTGATGATGTATTCGCACTGAGCGGAACCGGAACCGATGCAGGTGCAGTGACCGAGATTAGAACAACGGGTGACAATAGGTAGTGAATGAGTGATTGGTATCTATCCTGGTTCAGGTGTAATGTGAAAGTTTCCACACAGTTTCATACAACACATTATTTCCTGGTATCTGTCCCGGTCTCGGTTCCATCCAGTGTGAATACACCATAACACTGGGCCAAAATGAGTGATTGGTAATATCACCTCAATAAAAGTCGACAGTGTGCATGTCAACATGTGCTGTCGCGCAGACACTGACTCTACTTGCTGAGAGTGATGCGGAAACAAAAAGCCACTGAATTGACCAATAATGTAATTTAAACCACATTTTAAAATTAATGTTGATTGCACAAGCGAGTGGCTTTCCGCTTTGGTCTCACTGTGAATAAGTACTTCAACAAACACTGTCGCTTCCACAATAAGTGTACTTACACGCACAAAACTAAGATAATAACATTTTCAAATCTTAGCAGGTCTGTGAAAGAATTCATAAAAAGATCCACCGCCAACAGGAAGTACTGCAGGTAAAGAATTGGTCGGTATCTGCTGACCAACATGTTCACACATCTCACTCGTTACATGTTACGTGTCACACAGGCCCTGAAAAAAAAAACTAAACCATTTCATTACAATAGCACATTTGTTTTAATAAACAGTCCTGCTAAAAATAAAATTAAATATGTACAGCCACTTTCTCTTGTCACCTTGAACAATGATCCTACATTGCTCAGAAACAAATTGTCTGATTGGCCACTGCCTTTGAGAGTCAATGACAGCTGAGATGAGTTAATTTGGAATTTCTTTCTTGATAGGTAGTCCAGAGGCAAAATTCACTCAAACCTGCATGCTGGTGGTATCAGATACCACTAGCTACCGCTCTGCTGTGAAGAACAAGAATGCCTACCAGCATTGTGTCGCACCTGCACTAAGTTATAGTAATATCAAATATTAAGTTTGATACTCATATTTGTTTTTAGCATTCAGTAATCTGCTTCTTCTTAAGATCAATCATCTATGATTATTCCAAACACTTATTAATCTACTTGTTTTTAGCATTCAAATTTCTGCTTCTTTGCATATGTGGTGTCATTAATAATTTAGCACTTGTGGTGTCATTAGCAGTCTGTAGTGTCATTAAGACGGGGAGCCATCTAGTGACAATATTTAAAATTAGGTTCTCTGTCTACAACCAACCAACCAGCCAAACAAGCAGACACCATACTGAGAAGATAAGTCGTTCTGCTGGAGCAGGAGCAGCTAAAAATGAGACCAGTTTTCTTCACATTACCATTTATTCGATAGAGCCGGATTTGCACCGGCCTGACCTGGTCCTGGCTGGGGGTACTCCAGCGAGCTGCTGGGACTGGGGTACCCCCCACCCCCAGGTAGGATAGGAGGTACTCCCCTGGGCAGGGCAGGGTACTCACCGGCCAGGACAGGGGGTACCCGACCACCCCGCCCCTGACAGCACATGCCATGGACAGGATATGCAGCGGGCAGTACGACTTACGGTCACGTAGGAGGACTTTCTTGTTCATTTCGAAGATGAATTCGTAACCCATTCGGAATTTGATGCTGAAATAATTATATTTTTGGTAATGCTCGAAAAAAATTTTAAGCGGAAATGATTTTTCAATATAGATTCTTTTCCCAAAGGTCTACTAATCGCCAGAATACAGGCGGAAATTAAAATTCTCAGTTGTTATGCAATTTTCCTTTTGAAATGGATTACCTATTTTTTATTTACAGGTCTGTTTTTGGTGGCGTACTACACATTACTGGTTGTAATTTGTGTTCCCGTGTGCTTCATACAACTGAAACTGGGAAGCATTCTACACAGAGGAGTTGTTGGAATATTTTCTCACTTTATGCCAGCTCTTAAAGGTATTTAATGTTTTTCTTTAGTTTTTCGTTTGACAACTGGCATGCATACTGGAGCTTTCCATATATATGTATTCTCTCCACCTTAGCAAAGAGTGTCCCAGTTTCCTCTTTGATCTTAGGCTGCGTTTGAGCGTGTGGTAAAATGTCATGCTAATAGACATTTAGTGGTATGATCTTGCTGCATACACCTTAATGTCCCACCAGCATGACATTAAAATTTTTAGATATATAGTCTACAAATTACCAAGTTACCGCGGCCAAAGATCCAGGCACAGGTTTAGATGTGCACAGTAAAAGTTATTCTACTACCCTCCTTGGAATATTAGCAGATGATCTGACAGATCAGACCAGGGGAACATGTTTCCCAGCCCACCGAATGGCTACTAAAAGCTAATATTTCAAAGGAGTACAAGAGAATAATTGTTCCACTGTGTACTTTTAAACCTGGGCCTGGGCCATTCATGGTAGTTGTTTGGTAACTGCTTTAAATGAAACCAAGGAACTGGACTCAATATGTCATGGCAAATATAGTCAATTAGCACCGTGAGGTGATTTTTACACAACTTGAATTATTCCTCAACTGATTCTGTCGACAAATATTGCTGATGGTCTGTCAGGTCTTACATCCGTCCGAGGAAGAAACATACCTTCTACAACTGTTGTCATTGCTACAAATTATTTGCCAAAGTCTGGTTCTAGCAATACATGGCTGCAAATCAGTTACCAGAGTGTGTAGGCTTTCTGAAGGTTTTCTTTAAAAAATACCAATTCATGCTTGCAATTTGCCGGAGTAGTTTTTTCTAGTTCACAGCTAGGTGATGTCTGAGATTCATGGCATTTCTACATTTCAAGGGAAATGGGCAAGTCACATTACGGTGGACAAGTATCCGTATCGTTGGCAAACAAGTCTAGTCTTGTTGTTGGGAACGTTGCTTCAAGCGCAGTACTGCCGACTGTAAAAATGCAGATAATAACCTTAATATCCATATTTTTATCTCTAGTGCCACAGGCCCTGACAAGTCTCTAGGTTTATGATTTTTGATCACCCACCCCGATCTAACAAGGAATTCATCACTCGGGAAAAGGCCGCGTTTGATTTTTACACACGAGATCGGTCTGAATGGTCCCCCATCCCTCCCAAAAAATAATTGCATTGCATTTCACGTGTAGTACTACATTCGGTACGCACTGTCCAGTTATTTGAGGCAAAAACGTGCCCTTAAAAACAGCCCTTGTATTTTGGTAGCATTCTTAACTAACTATCAGAGATACCTTACCATTCATGGAACTCTCCATAGTTTCTGTAGAATTACATCTAAGAATGTGCACACATGAATATGATTACAGGATGTGTGCAAAGTAATATATGTGTAGCAACAGGGACTGTCAGGGTAAAGTGGTCGTTATTCAGAATGGCCAATGAACATTTATAAAAATACAAATAAAATGCACCATTTTGAAGATGGTACTGTAGAGTGGCCCTGTGAGGCAGGTGTAATAACATAGACCTATGCACCAATTTTTTAACGTCGTAATAACAAAAATGCATTTGCTCACTGGATGCAGTATATGTCACCTGTAGTGTGCAGCATCTGAAATAATCTAGACTATTCTGCAGTCAACTGTATGCAATATGGTTATCCAAATCTATAAAAAATTGAGCCCCCAAGGGATTACAGCAAAATTTGTTTATTCATAGTCCCCGCTTGATACATTCATTAACCACGTTAAGCCCCAAGGAGCCAACATACGACTAGCATTGTCATCTAATTTTCCACAGTGAGAAATTGTTTCCTGGAAAAGTCTTATCTAGCAAAATTGGGTTGTAATACCTATTGCTACAGTCACCAAATCTTTGGCTAAACCTAAATGCCAAAGCTGTTTCATTTTCACTGCCTAAAAGAGTAATACAATCACCAACTGAATGCTGCATAATAGTTGAATTACTCAGCTGTTCCGACAAAGCCGTGCTAGAAATGGACACCCCAGTGGACAGGTGCTCAATGTGCCTTAAAACACAGTTGCCATAGCAACTTATGGATCATAAGCAATTGTTGAGTTTTTGGCCAACAGCCCAGCAGTCCACGAGCAAAGGAACCCAAAGTATCTTACGAGATTATGTCGGTCTTGTCAGTCTTGATTTAGCAGTTCAATGTCTGGAAAATTGCATGTTTTAGCTGCTTTAATCTTGATATGGCTACTTGCTGCTCTAACAAATACACTCCTAGACAGTCATGATTATTACAATACATCTGTTGCTCAATAAGTGTTCATTGCTTTAGGAACCACAAGGAAGGCTCTTAAAAGAACTGAAGCTAGCTTTTAGAACGCCAGAAAAGTGAATGTAAATAAATGTCCCGAATAATGCCCCTTGTCCACTAGATTTCTTTTGTGCCAAAGTTCCTGTGCTAGCCTTCGAACTGTGATTTTCGGTACCTCGTGATACCAAACAGTTCGTCGAAATAAAAGCAAAATAAAACGTCACTTGTTCCACTAATGATCAAAGAGCCTTCATGATCTGTCAAGGTCTCCGAAGACCTCGCTGATGTTTAGACAGATATTTGTCCAAGCTTTATCTAATCAAACGAGTGAAATGGTTGTTGGCTGCGGCTTCTGCAGAATGGAAGCATCTTCTTTAATTAGTTACTATGTCGACATGCGGCCTTCTCAAGCAAGAAGCAAATAAGACCATTAAAGTCGGGAAACTCAATGAAACAGTAATCTTTCGTGTTCAAATTGACTCTTTCGTGTTCAAATTGACTCAACATTCTTTGTATTAGAATTTCTTTTTGGCCAATGGTTGATTCGATCTCAACGGTAATACAAGGACAACAGCTTCCAAATAGAATGTCTCGTATTGCTTCTTTACTGCTAAGCTCTGGTTGCATCCACGAAAATGGACAGGTTATGTTTTCAGTTGCGACAAGGTCACGCGATAACAATTACTATTTTTCCACCTGTTTATATATATATATGTACTCCCTGTTCTCTGCCTTACTCTGCCAACGGTAACTTCAAAAGCTAATACTAGTACACGTCGAGGTAGAGCAAAGATCACTGTCTTTTCATGGTTAAAATCTTTAAAAATATTATTCAGGATTTTTTAAAAGGTGAACTACATTCAACTGACTTTTCTTGTAGTACACGAAAAAGGCTGAATATTTGTGTTCGAGGGTTCTTTTAAACATCTTGAGTACAGCAATCAATGTCTATCAATGACACTTATTTGTATCCTGTCAGCTGTTTTTAAATCTTTCACGCGTGGGTGTAGTTCTTAGTAACAACATAAGGTATCTGCGCAGCGCACTCTGGACATTTCAACAAGGAGCCCTCTAATTAGAGTTGAAAGGGACTGACTGGGTAATGAAGATGTGGCTGGAATTAAGATTTCTTTGATTAGAAGCTTAAAAGCTAATGACTTCTTTCAAGAGAAGAGAAAAGAGCTCGTCCTAGGGATTGCGGCGTTAAAGGGTGAGTCCCAGGACAATTTCCATGCTGTTTTGGGCATTTCTCTCCACACAAGCTTCATTCTGAACTCGATAGTGAGAGACACCAAATGAATTAGCTGAAACTAACGTGGACAGCTCAGGTTATGGTCCTCGCTGCCAGTTCAGGGAATTTCCATGCAGAATGGTACAAATCATTATGATTAGTTCGCCAATGTCTTACATGCACACATGTTGCGCAACCGATCTTCCTTATTTGCAATAACTTTGTAGGTGTTGCAGCTGCTGTTCTGTGTGTCACGTTTATACAATGTATTTACCATGGTGTGTACATTGGATATGGACTGTACTTCATGTTCACGTCGTTTCGTCAACCTTATTACTGGACTCAAGTGGCCAATACGACAACGACGTCACACAAGATTTCATCTTCGTACCTTTACATAGCAAAAACATCTGCAGAACACCATTATTAGTGAGTACCCTATTTTAATACACCTGTGCGCCACTTTTCATCTTTGGGTAAAACAAATCTGACAAATGCTGATAAAATAAAATACTCTTTTGAAGCAACGACTTTCTCCAGCGAAGCAGAGGTTTGGAAGAGCCAGGCACTGTACCGTGGTACTTGGCACTGTGTCTATTGGGCGCTTGGCTACTGACGTACTTACTCGTTTGCAGAGGACCTTCCTTATTTGGCAAGGTACGTTACTTAAAGGTCATGAAACTAGTTCCACTTTCACCCTGTGACTACTATTTCACTGCCAACTTAAAACATGCGGCCTATTTTGACTGACTGAAGTTGCAACCTTACTGCTTACAATCAAGCATATCAACGTTTTTTAACAGATCGTGTATGTGAGTAGTCCTCTTGCTATCGTGGTGCTCTTCGCTGTACTCATTTACAGTCACATGGCCATACCCAAGGCGTATCATGCGTTGGGCCACTTTTTCAGGTGAGCTCTAAATATTTCCGTTCCCACTCGTATAGTTTGCTGATGGACAAACAAAACGAAAATAAACAATTAAATGTTGCAGCGAGAGGAGACGGAGCACGTTGGGGAACGGAGATGGTGAGACTATGGGCACATCTGACATACTGAAATCTGAACTGGCTTCACCTCTTGTGAGTAAAGACCTGTTTACACTTGCCGACACCGTGCCCGTCACCGTCACACATGCCGTCAAAGTTTAACATTGTACTAATGGTGACG
>JBCAUG010119251.1:0-21293 GCA_038406175.1 Haplosyllis leylae | reverse complement strand
GTATGAGTGGAGGATCTAAAGAGGGGTAAACTGATCTATCAATGACGAGAAATCAACCGGTACCGCTGTCACATTAGGAAAAAGTGTTAATTTGCTCCTAGGAAGTATATTTGTTAAATACGATATTTAAATCGTACACAATATCAAATTTACTGTAACCTGCTCTGAACAATCACGTTTCGCTGGTAATGCTTTTGAAATAGCTACAGGTTCGTTCACACTGTGATGGCACCGACATTTGAAATAATGTCGTCGCCGTTGCTGTCACAATTGGGCATAGAACCTATTTGATGCCGCAGGTCTCCATGTGAAGAGTTCCATAGGGACCAATGTAACCCATTCTTGAAGGGAAAAAATATTTTCCACACTCAGTGTGAACGAACCTTAAGAGCTCGGGTGAGATCCCTACTGGGAAAGTAAATATTTGATCCGATCCAGAAATTGTCAGCAGATATAGTTCTCGTTAGACAGCTACCTTAAATGTGCTTGTGCATTGTGGACTCGTAGAAAACAACTCAAATGGAAGACAGTGAAGATTTCGTCAGGGTGTCCGAGTTGAAAAATACTCAAGAATATCAGGACCTTCGAAAAGTAATTCAAGATGTGGAAGAATTGAAAAGCGACCTTGCAGCGATTCAAGAGAAAGTTTCTCAGATTGATATTAAAAACGAAAGTGTAAGTTGTTTTGCTTTTCTTGCAATCAGTAAATCCATTTTATAAATCTCAAAATCTGACGGATTCGTTCTCACTTTTTGCCTATCGAATGGAATTCGATAAGACTAGGTGGTCCTGCCCATGGAATAGTGACCAAATTGTATACAAAACTCTGCCACGGGGTGGTAGAGGGTCAAAGCAGTAGGGGTGGGGGGTCTAGGGGTGTTAGGGATCTATGGAGTGGGTGGTAGGGGTTAAGGGGGTGGGGGATCTGAGGATGGTAGGGGTTAAGGGGGTGGTAGGGGTCAAGAGGGTAGGGATGGGCATCTAGTAGTGGTTGATGGACAATTTCTGCCAATTTTAGATTTAATGAATTGTCATCTATCAAAATGGTCCTAAATATATTTTAATATGCCAAAATGTTAAAATTTGAACTCCATAAGGCCCAAAATATGCTGAAGAGATCCCCTATAGGTGATTTTAACATACCAACATGGCACATTGGTAAGAGTCATGAGATTTTTCCTGGAACCTGTCTTGAGTCAGGGCCTGTGTTGTTCCCACATCCCCTGATAAGGTAAAAGACTTTTTAATGGGGAAGCTTGCAAAAAATGTGTCTGCTTCTGAACTTCTTTTTATAGTTTACTAGTTTTAAAAAAATGCTAACTGAACATTAAGGACACTTTGTTATTTTTGACAACAATTACTTAAACCACCTCAATCTGGAAGCAGGCTTTTTTTTTCTGAGAACACAGAGTTCCATACTCATCATATGGAGACATGCCATGTCAATTGTGCTCTGTCAAGTTTGTATGGTGCTACTGTTATAATGGTTTCACTAAGTTAAAACAATAAGGTGGCACTGATATTCCATTCGATAGACCTGTGGCCAAGACTTTGGCTGCTTTATTCTTCTTTTCTAATTTCGATTTCAGGATTCAACGGCATTGCAGTTGACAAGAAAATTGGTTGAACTTCTACTGATTTTAGTGACATTCATCGTGCCATATTTTTTCGCCACAAATGTGAAAGATTCCATGTACCACTACACAACTGCCATTTTTGTTTGGGTATGTGGGAGTCCATGCGACGAAAGAATCATTATGCTTCGAGTTTGTACCTGAAATGAAACCATAATAAAAAGCGTGAAAATATTCTTGTAGTCATTTTGTTCATGCACCTTTCTTTCGTAAGGAACTTGTCACAGTGGCCGTTTGGACTGTATGGATCATCGAGCTGACGAAAACCATAGTTGAAATATATCGTCTTTACAATGCGTCAGGTACAGAAGAAACAATCAAGGTAAGTCAGTCTGAAGTTCATGTGCATGCACAACAGATGTTATGGATTTTCCGAAATTAAATTGTGGTATACATTTGCCTTTTTCATGAAGCCGCGGAGATCGGTGACAAAATTTGCTCTTGAACTTGGCTCTTGGAGACTGCGTTCCAAATGGTCCAGCAACGCAGACAATACTTTGGATAGCAGCAGGTTAGTTAGAGAATATGCCCTATGTGTACAATAAGAAGGGAACACGATTTTGTAATAGAAAATTCAGTTAGCCTGGAAATGCCGTACAAAATGCCACGAAATGGAAACAATATATCGTTCCCCGAAAAAACATGCATTTGACATGAGTGTACTATGTATCAAATTTATGGCTCATTCGGACAAAAGCTTTTGTCGGACAGGGACCGGAAACAGTACCATAGCCAATTTTGCCGAAGTTTTCACACTGACAGAGTAGTAATGAGAACGGCACCAGGAACAGAACACATTGAGATTACCACAGTGTAACATGGAAAGGTGCAAAAATGACTTGACAAGCCGTACTCTTGGCGACTGTCCCGCTCCCACTGCAGTGTGAAAACTTCAGTGTAACATACAGTAAGCCATTTTTCCCCGTCCCAGTCCCGTTCAAGTTCTGCCGGAATACACCATAAGACTATTCCTATTCTCAATTGACTTTCCCATCAAATATTTTGGCTTTAGCGACTTCTATAGTGACAATGATTCCGAGAGCCACAATGATAAGACCACCGATGACGAGTTCTTACGAGACACTAATGCCGCCAAGGACCAAATTAGCGAAGCTACGGAAGCACCTTCACCACGCGACGATTTCATTGAGCTAAATGATGCCGAAACAATGGAACCTGACAGTCTGGTATATTCCCAGTAGAATGACTCCGCAAATTTTGAAAGCTGTTGACAGCGTCCACTAATTTTCAGAACATAGGTATTTAAAACAAGCGTATCTGTGATAGTAATATATCGAAAGAGGAAAGAAAGAGTTTGAATATTTTTCAATTATATGTTTTATTTTCGTTTTTTCCTTCAAATGTAGCTTGTATAAAACATGAAAAAATAATGGTCAATGAAAATAAATCATTGATATTTAACATTCGAAAATATTCCAGGTATAATTGTTCAACATAAATATACAGAAGAGAGTTAGAAGGATAAAGTGCTTCATAGGTTGAGGTTTAATGTCTTTGACATCGATCGTCACCCATGTCTAGGAAATGTGCAAGTTATTGAGTGATAGTATCTTCGGGAATGTCCGTTTAAAAAACGGACAATACCTTGGATATTCCTACTAACTAGCTACAACTAATTTTCTGACTCGCTTCACAAAAATTCAGTCACAAAGAAACGAAGAGATATGGCAACTAGAAACGCTGTTTGAACCAGCAGTCAAAGCAATACATAACATTCACTTTTCAAACAAGACTGGAACTTAAGTAACAATAATAACAAATCTCGCTCTTTATTCCAGTCATTTGTACACATGATTTACAAATAATTAATATTTACAACAATTACATATGTACACCTACACACATATTTTAGCTACCTGGTTTTCACACATATTTCGGTCATACAGGGTACGTGCAACTAGTGATTAAGACCAACCATCTGGAGGCCATTTTCGCACAAGAAATAGTCCATGGCCAAGCAATGTTGAGAATGGTAGACACTGTTCTCTTCAAAATAAAAAAATCATGAGATCATTCTTTCGAAGATAACTCAAAACATATATTTATATTATGAAGCTTAGAGTGATTGTCACTGTCATGTTCCACACAAGGATATGCTGCCTGCAAAAATAATTTAACTTTGCACATTTGTTACAGACGGATTGGATGTGTAACACAAAAAAATTTTGTTGCAAAATGCAAGTAACAAATATACTAATTTGACGATGTAAAATCCGAAGGATGCCCAGCATCTTTCTTGTACAATACATTTTACATCGAAGGTATACAAAGAAACTGAACACATACTTTGCAAATTTTGGAGGCCTACAGAGATTACAAGTTGTCACTTGGTTTAATTAAAATTCTTACAAGCACCGTAATTAGCTCTGCAGCTTTAATCTAATCATCTATTCCCTACACAATTCACCATCAGCTATGATTGTGGCTGAAATTTGGACATGTAAAACTTGCAGTCTGTACAGTACAAATCATTAATGTTAATAACTCGTTTTCGACATAAATTGCACCTTACATGGCTACTGTCAGCCGCTTTGGGATCATTGTTTTCAACGCTGTTTTCTGAGTCACTTGTATCTTCATCGAAATCGGAATCATAACCGTTGCGCAGAGCCTCTGCCTCTTTAGGATCTTCGTATTTAGGTCTCGTCAAGTCCGGATTTGATGTTGCTTTTGTCATCACTCCTTTCTTTTTGTGCGCTAATAAATTTTGCACGTAAGCCATGTAGTCTATTTCTGGTGGTTGCTCCTGTTCAAAGTCTTCTTTTTCGGCGATCAGCGAAATGCTGTCTGAAAACGTCACGCTTTTCTTCATCTTTCGGGATTTTTTACTACCTTTCTTTTTGAGAACTGGTTTGGGAGTTTTAGGTTTTTCCACCATCGGTGGAATTGTGAACTGTCGCGACGTTACCGAGCTGGTGTCAGCATCGGGGAAATCAGCAGGCGCGAAATTTGGCTGTGCAGTACAATCACTTGAAAAAGAAGTTTGCGAGCAGTCCAGACAGGAAGTACAGTTGTCCTCGTATGAAACATATTGACTAGACTCTGTATTCAGAAAATGAGGCTGATTAGCTAAAAGTTCACATTCCGGTGGCGGCGGTGGAAAAGGCTCGTCATCACCGTCAATGGACGACAAATTGTTCAAACTTACAGTACGTTTTGGCACCGAAGGTTTGGGCTTCTTGCAGCCAATTTTTGGCTTTTCTAGCGTTGGTGGCGGCACTTTGGTTCCCTCTTTACCTGCAGAGGCATAACTTAACAAATGTTCTCTGTGGTCTTTATCTGGTTTTGGAGGAGGAGGCGGCGGTCTTGCAGCTCTGTTTGCCAGACCTTGCAGGGTAGGTGCCGCTGGAAGATTTGTGCTGATAGCTGAATCCACGCTCTGGCTGCGGCTGTAACTCACGTCGCTTGACATGCCGAAAGTTCCCTGGAAAAATTAAATAATGGAAATATCAATTGAATATTCAATAATGTTGAACCAAACAATAAAATGCACTTTTCATGAAGAAACTTACAAATGTAATAGAAGGTTGATATATTAAACCCGCCACAGAGGTTCCAGAACATGAGACATTAAATTTAAGACATTCATGGCCACATTGACACAAATGCAAAAACTGTGCATTTCATGTACATCGAAGCTGTGCTTTGCTACAGGGCAGAAGGATGTTGCTCGGTATTCCACACATATCGAAGTGGAGATATTAATTAAAATTGGGAGTGGAGAAAACCAAAAATGCCAAGATTTTTAACTGGATGCATTATTAGATTTTTCATATTTACATTACCAAGCAGTCTGATGAGAGATTTATAGCTAAAAACTAGGATTTTGCAACAGTCACACTTTTTACGCAAAGTTTCTATGCGAACCGTTTCAGCCCTACACTGGGTTTCAGTAAAATGCAATGTAGATAAATCAAAACGTTCAAAAAGTCACACAAATCCTTGCAATTCACTACAACATTCGCAAAGGGTACTTACTTTTCCACTAGACTGGTTCAGCCCAACTTCGCGCCCTACAGGTTTATCACAGTGCCAGGAACCAAAGTCGAAGGGCAGGGTGCAAATCAGTTGACATAACCAGAAGCAGCAAATCAAGATCAGAAGGAAAAGGGAAAAGAAAAAGAAAACTGCATGTTAGCAAGGCTGTTCAAATAATTTTATGTCATCTTTCAATAAACGTTTTGGTTCATTTAACGATTCCGAGTTGTCATTAAAATTATTACAGGAATGTATTGGTATTGTCGCAGCAAAATAAAAGTATTTAGTACCGACAACAATGTTAATTTCATTTATGTAATTATTTGAACTTCTCAAGCCTCTGTTAAGTTTGTAGTCTAGTTACTCAAAGGAAACTTAAGCGTTGTGTTCCCCTTGCAAAGCATTCATTTCTGTCACCACCAATTCTCCAATAAATACGAATATACTTTCCAAGCCGCGTTAGTATAAATTTATTGAGGCAAATGTGCAGTGTAGTGAAACTTTTAACAGATTAAACAGTATTTCTGCCAAAAGTTAGCAAAATTGCCACCAAAAACTGCCTGTTATGCATACCACCATTTTAACAGAGGGTTAAGATGTTCAACCAGTTCTTTAATGATCAAAGTATCCACTTTACAACTTGCTTAGAGCATTAAGTGAGCCGAAAAACGTTCTCCAAGTAAGTTACAGACGCCTCGTTGTAACGGAAATCAGGAAAATACAAACCGGCAGAAGCTGACGCTAAATGTCCCACAGATTGACTTTTTTGTACTTCATTACTGCTAAAACCTACAAAAAATTTTAATGCAATTTTTAAAACAATTATCAGTGAATATGGAACCGGAAATATAGTGAAATCTGTGTATTGAGTATTCGATGACTGTTGGCCTTACTTTTCGCATTGGTTAGAGCTGCGATCCGTTGAGCAACAACACCTCCCTTTGGTTGACTATCAGTTGGTCTACTCCCACCAGGGTCGGTAGGGGGCTCGGCCCCGGGAAAAGGGCGCATATCGTCTGTAGATGTATTATGTATGCGTCTATCAGTGACGTTTGGATGAGTGTTGACACTTGGTTGGTGACTTTCAGGCTTTGAGGGTGCTTTCACTGGAGCGTTGTACGCTCCATAGACACCTTGAGCATTACCCTGTCCCTGGGATGACAGACTATTTTCCCTACTATGTGCCTTTATGGTGTGCGTAGAACTTGCACTACTTTCTCTGCTGTGATTATTGGAGTGTTGTGGCAAATTTTGAGCGTAACTTAACAGCGATTGATTGCTCATATCATGTAGTTGTTTGTGATCCACATAAACTGGAGGTCCATATGTATCTGCCCTTTGCTGGTTAGAAGCAGGCTGGGGCTGACTCTGACTGATGCAGGGTTTGTACAAATGCATTTTAGAATCCGGAATCGTGGGTGGTTGGACGGGTAGCGGTTGCTTCCCATCTTTAAAATTCAACTGCCTTCTTTGCATGTTAATCATGTCTTCATACAGCATTTTGTTGAATTGTTTTTCGGCAGCTGCTTGTTTCTTGTTGCTTTGCTTTGTTCTTACGAAGTCACTTAAATGTTGGTTGATTTCTTCTTTGCTCATGCGAAGACTTGCACCACTCGACTGTCTTGAATGATTACCTGTAGTACTCAAATTTGCAATACTACTTTCAGAGTCACTTCTTTGCCTGGGTTTCAATTGCATTTCCTTCTGTTTCTGTAAGTACGATTGATACAGTTCTGCTTCTTTCGACTGATTTCTCAAGGCGGCTTTCTGAGTTCCCTTTCTAGGTAGGGTTGCGTAGATGTCCAAGTCTTTATTTCGAGTGGATTCTAAGACTGTACTTTCCGTAGGTGGAGGTGGATGGGGCATTTTCTTCTTCCTTGGCTGTTGCTCATCTGTTGTTGTACTGTATCCTGAATCTGAGGAATACTGAGTACTGTATTGAGAGCCATAAATCTGATTGACATAGTTTGGAGGTGCCGGCTGGTTGACATAATTTGGAGCCTGTTTCCCTGGATACACGTACTTGCTTCCATTGTACAGATGTCGGATGTTTTCCTTTAGTCTTTGCTGCTTGACATCTCCCAGGGCAACGTTCATCTGTATGAGATCACTGTCATTGTCTGTGCTCATCGAACTCAAACTGTATGAAATAAAAATCTCACGGTCACAAAAGGAATCTAATGAATAAACAGGTATACATGTTTAATAATCCGTCAATGAAAACAATACCTGATATGATCTTCTCCTGAAACATCACTCGAATGGGCTGAATCTTGCCTACTTGTGTTCATGTGTTTGTGCAAACCCCTTGCCTTTAATACACACTGAGTTCGCTTTGTGTGCGCATGGTTTTTCATTTTTGAGCTGATGTGAGGCATGTTTTCTGCCAATTGAAGTTGACCTAAAATAAAATAAAATAATGTAAGTTAAATCATACCCAGATAGTTAACCGCTTGGCAAATCACCCTACAAATGCTGCAGGTTAAAAAAATCACCTATAGCCTGGTCACACTGTATCAGCGCTCCCGCCAAGTCACCATACTTCTCCTGTGTCACAGATCTTTGCATCAAATCTTCAGCTCTCATGCACAGGTTTTCACATTCTTTATCTGTAAAATTAGGGAAACGTATATTACACACAGTTCAATTTCATCGTTTTCTTTGATCAGATTCGATAAGATTTACGTCAGTAAATTTAATTTATGTACTAAAAGTGCATTCATTACCTTGTTCACGCGTTGATACCACTGGAGACATAGGTGCTTCTGGTCTGGAATCTTTTCCGCGTGATGAATATCCTGTCATCACATTCTCTGGGATGTTGCCGAGTGGCTGACCACTTGTCGATTTATTTGTCAGGGTAGCACAACTTTGACCAGACTGGGCAGAGTCCAGACTATCGTTTGATGAATGCAGAGTACCCTTGGGATCAAAGTTACCATAAATAACGGCCGTTTTTCCATAATGTCTGTGACTGTCGGGGAGAGGCGAATCGACCCCGCTACTGGCTGAGCTTGCGCTGTTGCGGTCACCACTCCTGTACCCGGAATCAGACTTGGACATATTGGAGCCAATAGATATATTATCACCAGGGATATCTACCTGAAGAGTATCTTTGAAGACTGCTGGTGGTGTATCAAGGCTCGTGCTGCTGTTAGCGTGAGAAGGTGTACTGGAGGATGAATGACCAGACGGTGCCTTTGGTCGCATTCGGTTTTGCAAATGCAAAATATTTTCCACCTTCTTTCTCATGTTGAATGTAGCGTAATTATCTTCTGTATGTGATGAAAGTCCCTTTTGCTGAGGATGCAGAGAACCGTTCGCTGGTTTCCTGAGTCCATCAACATTATCCATGCCCCTGTTACTTCTCAATCCGGAGTTTTGCCTCATAATCTCTTCATGAGTTACATACTCTGGATCAGGATAGATAATAGTTGGCTGTTTATCTGGCTGTGTACTCGCTGATCTTGGTGGCTGTGGATGCTGCTGAACCACAGGTTTCTGGTGTCCGTAGTCATAAGGTCTGGCACTTGCTGGTCGGCTTCTGGACACTGGAGCACCTGTCCTGACTGCAGCTGCTGCTTGTTCTGCTGCTGCAGCAGTATTCTCGAGTGACTTAGCCCGCTTCATAGCATTTTGGAAATCTATACTCTGAGATTTTGAAATTTCCCCGTATGGACCACCAGCCAAAATGCCATCTTGTGAATGACTTCGGTTTCTTTGAAACTGTTCCAGCGGATACTCGTCGTGTATACTCTTCGGATGTCTAATGATGTCTGCACCATTGCTCTTTGAGAAACTCTCCATCCTCTGGACGTCATTACCTTTGGCCATGGTTGAGTGTAGCCCTTTTTGTGGAGAGCCTGGATACACGAATCTCGTCTTTTCTTTTGTTGGGCTTACAGGAGTTTGGCGTCTGTATTGTTCACTTGTCGACAGTGTCCAATCACCATAGTCCTGATCAGAGAAATCAGCACTCTGATGGGATTGTTGTGGTTTGGATGGGACTTGTGAGCTTGAATGTGATTGCACTGGACGTCCTTGGTAATTGTGTGAGTGTGAATCTGGTTGTTGTAGTGGCTGACTGTGAGTACCATACCCTGACGAATCTTGATTTGGGTACTGAGACTGTGTATACTGATGGGACTCTCTTGGGTACTGTTTACTGTTATGCATCCGATGACTATGAGGCTGCGAGTGTGGATGGTGTTGTGGAACGGACGTACTTGAAGTGTACTGAGGAGCAGTCTGTTGGACCGGATAATGTGAGCTACTTCTTGCTGGAAGCGTATGAGATCCACTGTAGGTACCCCCTGTGATACTGGAAGTTGGGTAATTATTCCTGGAGGTAGCAACCGTACCATAAGGATTGTGGTCATACCCACCTGCTGGTGGGTAAGCATGTCGATCATACGAATGCTGGTGATGATCAACACTGTCCATAGCAGTTAAATAACTTGGCTGTCGATAATGCGCATTGTCTTTAGCACCAGCTAAATCTTCATTGCTATTGTAATGTCCCGGATGTCCCCATTCAGGGCCCGGTGTGATCGCTCGTCTCTGTGGGGCACTCATTCCAATGTCTTGGCTACCCAAATCCGGGTTGGGAGTTTGCGAGCGACGCATATTTTGGTAGTTAACGTACTTTGTATGATTGTTGTTAGTATTTCTGGGTGGACTGGGTGATTCCCCAACTACAAAATATATTGAAGACCAATTTTACTAAAAGATTACACACTTCTCGATCTATATTTTTCATATTGGAAATAGTTGGATTTTTGGCTCACACATCCTAATATCAAAAGAACATTTCAGGTGACTCTCACTTCAAAGGGTTAGCTAACATAAAAGAGTCAGTGCTATTCAATTTAGAAATATTTTGGATACATAATTCTTTGTCGTGATACTTGCATATTTCCAAGCTAGAAATAACGCCAGAGCGCTTGTATAGATCATGCAATCGGGAATTTTATGGTGCTTTTTCTCAGTACAACAGGGCAACAAAAACTTAACTGAATTTGAATAAAAAACCAAACTCTGGACTAAAATCAAAGAAACAGAAGCAAAAAGGTTTTCGTTTTATAAATTTCACCGTTACAAGACTGAACATCAATCGTTGAAATTATGGCTAGAGTCTGAATAACACAAAGAAGATCGATTAACCCTGAATGTAAATCACAAAGAACTAAATTAATGGCTAAATATTTACTCACTGATTTGATATGGCATTGCCACTGAAAACATTGATAACTTACCACTGTCGTCGGAGAAAGAATAGTTCTGATAACCAGGTAACTTTGTTGTAGACTGTGGAGCAGTACTAATGTCTATGGGTGAACTGTTCTGGTTACTGTACAGCAGCAGCAACGGTTGATAATGACCTCGACAGCATTTATCTGCTACCACTTGGAAGTGGCTGCCCATCTACAACAGGGAGAATGTGAACAAATGAACAGTAATATTCTATGCGTCAAAAAAGCATGGGAAAATACGAACTTCTGAGTATTTTCACATCTTTGGATGCTCATTCCACCAATGTTCTTACACTGGAATCTTGGCACAAGCTTATTTATGTCTTCAGTGAAAAATCAAATTACCCATGGTGAAAGTTAGCAATTCCAATCTCGAGTTGGCATGGCGTCATTACAGTAGTCGCACCGCAATGTGACAAAAAATCACGCACGACAAAAATTGTTAATTTGCCCACATATCTTGCTAAAACTTTCCATTGAATAAAGTTTGCTTTACATGTCATCTGTCATTTTCAACATATGCTTTCATTTAAATACAATACCTAGTTTAGTCGCGCCGTATCCCATATCAACAAGTATAATGTCACCGTTCCTGTTTGTCCACATTTTCAATACAATCAGCCCATAATTCACGTTGGATATTTCCCAATATGAAATCATTGTTGATTACACAATCGTTGTGTTATCAATAATGGATATGCCAAAACTGGCAAAAGTACAAATGTCTACCTACCCGTACTTATTAGTAATATGTTGACTGTATGTATCACAATGGACCCCTATTCTTATTCATACTGCATGATTCAAGATATAGTTCTAAAGTAAGTCATGTCGCATCAAACTTGCTGCAACCTCCTCTGTAAGTTTTTTCAATGGCTTGCGTGAATTTACTCCCAATGATGCACCTGTGCTCATTTAGCAACCATCCACCTATCTGACCTCGACCTACACGTTTCAATTCACCTTGGTGATTCAATCAACGTTTCTGTAATTTACTCATTGCACAACAATTTTAAACAAAGGCCATTTGTGTCCACGGCTTATGACGTTATGAGAAGTTATGCTTAAGTATCTCCCAGGTGCAACGTATTAATCCAGATAACATGAACCTTCAAATGCTAATCCAACCAAAATGTCTTTAATACAAAGGCTTAAAAACATGTCAAAGCCTCGGTGCCACACGCCACGGCCAAAATCAACCAATCGTGAAATTTTAATGAGTACCTTGCAGACGACCACTCCCATCAAAGGTTGTCATCTGACCAAATCTATAGTTGACCACTTTCGTATAATCTTGCGTGACTTTATGCCATTAAACAACTCCACTTTCAGGTGAGGTGTGTTCTCTCCACTCTCAAAATGTCAGATAACGTGTACTTTTCATATCTACGCAAGGAAATAACGACTGGGCGAACTGTTGTGCATAATTATACACTAACCAGGCCATTGTATATCCCGTGGCTATTATTGTTTTTGCTTTTTCATGCTCAGTAGGATTTAAAATGCTGACCATAAAGTTTGGTCTTCACTTAAAAATAAACGACTGTAAGTCAACATCTATTGTATTAAAAGAAGACACGCAGAACGGTGTAATTACCGTGGACATTCACCTTTGTTTCTACCAATTAATAAATCTTCCCTGGCAGGTGCAATTAAATGAATCATTTTCACCCGTACATTAGCAGAAATTACCCTCTCGGGTCATTTGCCAGTTTATGCAAACATGCTTTGTCGAAGTCTATTCTACTTTGACGCATTAGCATTTTAAATTTACTCTTTTTCCTATTTTGACATTTGACATGTGCCGTCCATTTAACGCCTCGTTCATATATTTTTCAAAAGCACGTGTTGGCTGCAGCACCACGATACTTCAAAACTATCAGCCCCACAAAGTCACTACTAAATAACTAAAAAATGATCTGATATCCAAAGATGTTACTCTTACAATACACATCTTTGAAATTAAAATGCGTCCTTACAAGAAGGGAGGCAACCTTGCCTTTGCAAAGTTTTTAGATGTCATTGAAATTGCGCCTGTAACACATGTAGGTGCGATGTAAGTGACGCTACCAGCTGTGGTTCACCGTCAATACAAATTCAATAAACCTGCATCTCAATCAATGATTAAAAAAATTAAAGGCCTTCGTTTTTCAAAGAGTTTCGCGAAACAGCCGTGTCTATCTGTAATGGCAGCGAAAAAAAATTGGCTGCTTTGCGACACAAACGATAAATTAAGCGGCATGTGATAGCAACGGAACCACGTTTTTCCAAAACTACTTGTGCCGTTGTCTCATCTTTTACACCAGTTGCTAATTAGTTTTAATCAGATTTTTTTTTCAACGAATTTATCTACCTCCAAAAGTTTTCAACTGAAGCTTTTATGCGTGCGCCTTTTCATGTTATGCTTAAATATTATTTCATGATGCACGCTAGTTTAGTTATATTCTCTTTATTAAAGGAGTTCAAAGGATAAATTGAGTAACACAGTACCCCTATAACAAGAGGGAAGTCTCAAAATTCTGTGACACAGAATACAGTAACTTAATAAGTTTAATTTGAGGTTAACATGTGATGGCTAATTTAGAATTATGAAAATTTTTTGTGCCTTTGGAAATTTGTTTAGTATTACGTGACTTCTGGTTTCATTATGACATTTGGAACACACTACAATACAGCATTCACGTGTTTCCTGAGTTTTACTACAGTGGTACGTATAGAAGCCATTTACGAACGATGATCTAACATTACAAGCCGACTGATTAAAAAATTAGGAATGACACGAAAGCAGACAACTGAGTCAAAAAGAGCAGTTTTTGTAAAACATAATCTTGTGAAATTGAAAGAGTTTTGTATTTTTAGAAATTATCAATATTTTCTGCGGCTTTGCCTTCACAAGAATTGAGTATCTTGAAAGCTTACATACCTCTTTGACAGTTGCATCGTCGAAGTAGATCCATTTGTTCATCTTCGAGTGGAAGAAAAATGTTGAGTAATGCTTGCCATAGTAGCATACCACGCCCACCAACTGCAGCTGTGAAGACTGAGCCCAGCGATCGTCGTGCACACAATGAAACAACTGCAAAGAAGAATGACAAATCTATGTGAAATACTATCAGAAAAAGCTACATGTTGCAACCATGTCAAAAGAAACAATAGCGTCATTTGATTTTTTCTGCAGCCCATCAGATGCTAAAGAAAACAAACGTAAACATAATACTATAAACAACAAAGAAGTTGCGTTGTTCAAGCACCTTATTGTCTCTGTTTCCTTTGTTGGGAAATCATCTGGCCGGCTGTTACTTGTTGATTGTCAAAGGTGACAATTAAATAGTTTCTTTAAAACTGAAAACCAACCGCGTCCAGTATCAAATGAAAGTAGCCAGCCATCACACTGGATACACCATCAAAAGAAAGTAGGTAAATGGTCGTAAGTCTCTGAGGAACCTGACATAATTCATCTACTGACGGAGACAAACAACTTCATCATAGTAAGCAGCTTCATACATGCACAATAAACTTAATAGCAAACCTATAGAACTATTTCTAAGAGAAAACCCAGACATCTCAATTATGTTAAATGTACATCAAAGTTCTATCTTATTTTACAATTTTCTGATTGACCCAATTTGGTCCCAAAATAACACTGTCTGCAAGCTTGGGCGTCTCCTTCATCAAACCGAATGTGAAGTGACTTGCTTTACCGAAAAAAGAAGGAAAAGCGCATTTACCTATTCATCTGGACACAAAGCTGTCACTCATGGTGAGAATAAATGCTGAATGCAATCTGTTTTATGTTCATAGCCTGATGCAATGTGATATAATGATACAGTGCAAGCGAGATTTTCCCCTAAGGCTGATCAAAGGGCTTCCTTCGAATTAGGCTGTGAATCGACAATTTTCGACGAATGCGTAGGTGACAATTAATACCAATACATCATACACTTAACGCTTTAATTGAGGATCGTCGTGACGCTTAAGGATTTCACGACCTCAATGCCAACTCTCTAATAAAGTTTCGGCTCTAATCAACCCACGCTAGCTTTAAACCCTTAAACGTCCAAATCAAGTACCTGGCTCAAACCCTTTCAGTAGCAAATCCTATTCACGCATACCTTTACCTGTGATTCAAGACCTTTTTGCTATTGTAATTGACTCTAGTGACCAAGAAAATTCTGCGTGCTAAATGACCAGTGAAAAACCCAACCTTCAATAATTCTGCTTTGACAGCAAATCTTTACTAATGAATGATCGCTGGCCAACGCACAAGGTAAAGAAACAACATTTACCTATCTGAGTCATATGTTTGCAGTGATTAAAACATCCCTTATGATAAATTACTGGTAAGTTCGATGCAAAAAAGCAGTGGTTCCAGTCTTTAATATTGTCTCCTGCCACATAATTAATCTGCTGTAACGCATGCACACCTTGCAGAAATGTACACACACATAGTGAGAAGTATTTGTCCAATATGGTTCTTCGCTCTCTTTGATTCTTCAGAACTGCTTTTTCCTGGTGACAGAATGTTTGTAGAGTTGTCACACCTGTTTTTCGGCTACCAAAATGAGATCTATTAGCCACAGATATGATGCTGCTGTCCCAACAACGATGAAATCCGACGGACACACAACAAAAATGTCCCTTTCACGTTACCAAGGAAACCGGCTTCCTCATGGAAATGATTTTTCCCCAATATGTGGCAGCTTGCCTGCAGCTGTAGCCAGGTAGATATCAGGTAGATATCAGATATCTGTGATAAGGTAGACTTATCACGAGTTATTCCTGTCGTGTGTCATTTGAAAGGCAATAATGCAAACTGATGCCCCTAGCTGTTGGAAGATGGACGCTTTACGTTTAAAGAGTGTCGGACCATTTTACATAATTGGCCCTCTTTGTTCTTCTTTTACGAGCCACACCATCATCGCTTTATGCAACATTCAAAAGGAATGTTCTCACAACGATTCATCTCCTCAATAGTTTGGGATTTATCTGGTTAATAAATGTGGTTGTAAAGACAGCTACCTGTTGCCATTACTAAACGGCCTCATTTCCTGCCGCTTGTTCAGATGACATAAGAAATTAAATATCCCTTGAACAAAAGTTCGACGGTTCATCATACCGCAGGTATACAGCGTGCATAACGCTTCGTGCGAGCGCATGACTCATCCTCTTATCTTCGGACCTTAATAAGGAGGCTTACAACCTTCGCATTCATAAATAAAAATCCTTTCTTTCTCCACCAACAACGTGAGTGGAATAAATTCTGTGGAAAAACAATTTTGTGCGACCAAAGGTACTTTTTCATGGACATGAATGATTATTGTCCACTGATTGCGTCACGCGGTCCAAAGGCCGCCGTCATAAGCCGGCCTCGCCCAGGTGATTCCCCAACGTCCCCGTCTGCAGATTTTACATGTAAAATCTTCGGAATAACATTCTACGAAGAGCGGATTTTTAAAATCCGTCAACATAGTAAAAATATCATCATCAATCTTGTAGAGTGTTAAATGTCGGGATTTAACCAAATTAATTGCATTGATTATCATATTAATTACTGTCATAATTAATGCCAACAAATAAAAAATGGTTTTACAATGGACTAATGGGCAAAAAGTCACATGTTAGAAACAGATTATGCAGAGCTTTCTAATAACTACGTCCAAATAAAATTGAAATGATGCGATGAGTTTTATCAGCTTTAATTCTGCACTACATTAACCAATGATGCAATTTTCATAAAATCATGGCAAATATTGGAACAACATGCTAAACTTATATCGAAAACAAAAGGAAAGCATTGTCTCAAAATTCAATGAGAGTGTGCACAGCGCCGATCTCACAAAATTTTAGTCCGCAATGAGAGGCTAGATAATTTGAACAGCGAGGGTCCTGCTAAATAATTTAGCGACAACACTATCTCATGAAACTTATTTTACATCTGCCGATTCTATAGTTGCGCGGGTAAATGGAATTACCGTGTCTGTCTGAATAAAAGGTGAAAATAAAGGCAATACCGGGCGCACCAAAGCTCTTTTCACATTGTAACTTCCATTTTGATTTTTGTTTCCCTCACAATGCAAACTTGCCTTTTGGGACTTGTCCATAATATCAGCAAAATGGCTGTTTCGTCGTGACTAAAAAGCCACCGAATGTCACCTTGGTGGAAAAACAGTTATGCTTAGACTTCATCCAAAAACATCTGATATCCCTCTTCAAAACTGAAGAGGAATGTACTTTTTTACTTTGTAGTAAATTAAAGCTATTGTTTTTATTTTTTTTACTTGTCATCTGCAATAGTCTATTACGCTCAAAAGTACTGCCTCATACCTGTGACCAAATTTAATTTCAATTGGGTCCCATTTTCAAAGCCACTTCATTTATATTCATAGAAATTCTTTGGGACTCTTGTACTCTTGAAAACACTTGAAAATGAAATGGACTGAGAATTATACTATTCTCACTAGCATTTCAATTATTTCCCTCATGAATTAATCGAGAACCTCACCTTTCAAGGCTTACCTTAAATTTCTGTCATGCATTAATTTCCCCAATATCCCCTTTCACAGGCAAATTTCAATACCTTTGTCCCAAATACAATTTCCCTCTACCTTTTGTTTCAGTTATTTACCCACAAAATGATTACAAATGCCATCTTCTCACCTAAAATGTCGTATTAAATTCACAACTCGAGAAACGCACATATTAATCGCACACTTTACAATAAAAGCTTTTAATATTTGCAAAACTGAGATACAATGTGACACATTGTAGGCCAGTTTGTGTTGATTCAGGTGCCACATCTTTATTTTCCAATAGCATGTTTTCATGGAAATATTTACAGGCCACTGCACTTGTCCAGTGACATCCAACGAGGGTTACCTGGACATGGTGTCTGAGTCAAAAACATCACGACAATGTTTTGTACGAGCTTTTGAAGGAAGAGTACAGAACTAGACACTAATATTAACTTTTTCAATAATGGAATACCGTTTAATTGAATTTTTCCAGTCTTATATTAACAATTTATGCACCCTTCACTAAATTTGGAGAAGTGTTTGTGTCGAAAATTGACAGGTCTGTCCACTTACTTAATTTTAATGGTGCCGTCAAGCAGATGTAAACAACGTTGACAACTATAAGGTAGAAGGTTACAAATGATGCCAAAACTATCAAAATAAACAGTGTCAATCATGTTCTAACCAGAACCAGTTCAAATATTTTAGCAGCGAAATATTAAACCAGGCGTCCACTCAACTTCAGTCCCATCACTTTAGCAAATGTCCACTAGTTTACTGACCTATTTTTTACTCTTAATGTTTCCTTTCAATGTAAACACAATTGCCAAGGATTGAACTCAAATAAGGCTACATGGCTTCAAGGCTGATATTTTGGTTCTGATAGAAAGGTAAATCATAAAACGTGACGCACATGTAAACAGACCTAAATATGACGGAAATTACCTTGTGATGTCTCCCGCACGAAACACCTCGGCGCATCTAACATATGGCACAAGTCAATTAAACTCCAGGATAATCTCACTCATTTTGGTAACATGAAGAATACATGATTAAGCGTAACAGATGGGCAATGATGAGCGATTAGTACCATAGTATAATTCGATAACATATGCGAACGACACTGCCATTTCATTTCGTTTATGTTACTGTCACAGATCAAAATATGTCCCAGCTACATGTTTTGACTGAATTTTCAAAATATACATTTTGGCATATAATTCCCATCAATCGATGAGAATAACGTCCATGCAGCAAATATCACTTCGTCATTTCATACACCAGTACATCTATCTAAACATCATTGCAGAGTTTACTATTTGACAGTTGGAGACAATTTTGATTTCATCTTTCTGACAACTTCATATTCCTGGACTTGGTTTTTCCATAATTCGACATTTCCTGCGCTTAGGCTATCATAAACACTTTCATGCATGCGTAGCAAGCCACTGCTTTTCCCACAATGACATTTGAAATACCCGCTGACATGCAAGCGCCATACGCGAATTGCAGTGTTTTTGTTTGCATCTCCTGGCATAGCTTGTCCACCATTCGAGCGTCACTCGAACTATCATAAATAAGTTACAAAGTTTCAATTTAGATCGAGACAAAACAAGAATGCTTAGAAGCATTGTGTCGCACCGCACTTGAGTTTCTTTGTTTTAGATCAATGGATAGGTAGCTAGGGTCAAAAATTCAAAGTTACTAAGAATGAGCCAAGCTGGAGTGGCTGTATGGTATACAGTGCTGTGCTCACCGCATGGACAGTCATAGGCTTGAGCCTTGAACCTCCACTAATGCTTCTGGACACATCTGCAGGTACACGGATCAAAAAGGCTCAGCTGCCATGCTGACCTCTATACAATCAGCAGGTGTCACACCAGAGGTGAATCTGAGGAATCCACTGCATGCAAGCCAGGGATCCACCCTGGCTTTGAAACCCAAGGCAGACATCACCAGAAGTCCAAAACAGGGGTTTCAGTAGCCCCACAAAAAGAACTCTTGTCCTCCAAAAATGTATTTTAAAATAAGTTACTCAGAATTACCTGAAACATATTTTGGTTTCAAAATTTTTGAAATCCTAAGAAATTTTCGAAATTTTCTAAACTATACACTATCACTCTGTATGTAACTTTAACAAGCAAGCAAGAAACGCAGGCAGCAAACAACTGTACTAACGCACAGACACCATAGTGACCGGATAAGTCGCTCCGGTCGTTGAGGCGGGCGACTAAAATGTGAAACAATGCCTATGTCCACGACTCGCCTGCATAAAACTTCAGAAATCTGTGCTGGAACGGAGCCTGACGACCTTGTGATTTAATTTAATCAAAATGGTGATCTTTTAATTCCTGCAAATGACAAAAACTGGTTCTAACGACTTTCAAAGGTCTGCGATATACCGTAAATGTCGCAAATAACGCGCATGCGCATATGACCAACTTTTTGCACTGCACGTTATTTGAGAACATCAAAAAACCATTTCCACAACAGAGGAGGAAGTAAGTAATACTTTTTATAAGTAGCACAGTACAGATTCTCTGGTTGAGAATGATGGGCTGGATGAACAGTGAGCAGAGAGGAGTATAGATAAGGAAGTAAATCGGTAGTACAGTACAGATTCTCTTTCCAAGTCTCACAAATCTGCTGAAAAATGTCCGTAGTTGTGCTAGAAAAGGGGGTGCGCGGTAAAAAGGGAGTGCGCTTCATATGCGACATTTACGGTTATTCACGACCTAATTCACCGCCACCTTTTCGTGATGCACCTTTGATGTGCGGTTATAAACTTGCTGGCTGCACAAAAAGTTTCATTGGGACCTCAACGTGATGTTTCAAAATCGCATGTGCCGGTAATGGTTTATTCACACTGCACGAGAACGGGACCGGGACAAGTACAGGGAACTATACCAGCACAACAGAAAACAATGCGTCCTGGTTCCTTTCCCTGTCTCAGACCAGTGTAGATAGACATTTCCAAATATATTAGGACACACTGGTCCCATTCCCCGTACCTGCCCCGGTACAGTGTGAATAAGGCATAACGCAGATGCAGTGTTGTGTGGTGGTTGATCGTTGAAAGTTACCAGCAGAAATACAAGAGTGCATGTTACATTTACCTCTAAAAGGTTTAAACTGCACAAGAACGACATTACTACAGCAATGCTAAATTAAAATATCTGATTTACAATTTTTCCCACTTACCTGAGGTGCAATGTTGCTGTAGTATTCATCGGCAGATTTGACGGACTTTGGAAAGTTTGCTATGACCTTCGCTGCTGCATGACACTTTCTCCAGTCAGACGCGTTGCTACTTCCTACAGGCAGAAAAAGGTTATGAGGTGCAGTAGAATATCCCTTGGACGGTAGGTACTTAACATTTGGCTGTAAAATAGAGGTAATCACTCAAAAGAGTGACAACTACGCTGCTCTAATAGGTTATGATATCATATTTTGACCACAAAAGGTGGGCGGCCACACGGTTTGGGAACCCCCCACCTACTGTACAAGCCAAGGCTTGCAATTTAAAATGCTGACTTGTTACATTTAATATTTCTTTTCAGTATTCCACGCAGGATAAATTGGGCGTACCTGTGGTACCCTCTGCCATTACACGTTGGACATCTATGCTACCCTCAGGTATTACACATTGGACATACCTATGCTACCCTCCAGCATCACACATTGGACATACCTGTGGTACCCTCCAACATTCCACGCAGGACATACTGCACGCCTCGCGGCCGCATCAACTTCTCTGATAAAACGTGACTGCAAAACCTGCGCAACCAAACCGGAACCTTCGGAAAACCTGCAAACATCGTGAAACCAAACAGAAATTCATTTCTGAAATCGAAGTAGGTCTGAGTCTCAGTTGAATGCATTTGTTTCTAATGTCG